>PVIU01024817.1:0-24858 GCA_004026605.1 Ondatra zibethicus
AGTAGGACTGAGAGAAAGGTGCATGGAAGAGTGTCCTAAGCTGAAGACAGAGGGAGACAATGCAGATCCTCCTGGGTCACATTCCATAGTTTAGACTTTGATCAAAGTACCTGGAAAGTTTTCCATAAAGATATAAGGCAATGGAATTTTTATCTTACCTGAGTGTTATGGATGCAACAAGAGAACAGTTAGGAGATGAGAGCAAGTGTAGGAAGTGGCTGGGTTAGCATTGTGCTCAATATGAATGGAGAAAACAAATGGACTAGGGAATGATCTGAGAGACAAAATGTGTGGAACACGATGTCCAGTTCACTAAATGAGCACAGGAAATAAAGAAAAAGTTAGACTCCTAAACAGTGGACAGCTGGGTAGATTGGGGTTATCTGAAAAACTTTCATCAGAAGAATAAGTTTAATAATCTAGGTACTCGTAGTACTTTCTCTCTTTTGACACAGAGTCTTGCTATGTAGCCCTGGCTGATTTGAGGCTGGGTTCAAATTCTATCTCTTCCTCCAGAGTGCTGGGATTAAAGGTATACACCACTGCACCCAACTACCCTTAATATTCTTAGATAAGGGGTGGGCTGACATAAACACTCTAGGAGTTTAGGACTTAGAATTGAAATGATCCACATGAGATAATTATTCTCAACTGCACTGATTAGGCCAGTAAAAGGTTTTAGTTCTTTTATTAATGGCTAGAATAAGAGTGGGCTCGTGACTCTGAAAAGTCTCCTGGTACCCAAGCTCAGGGGTACGGCATTTTTAAAGGCAAAACCTACAAAGACTGTAATTTACATCGAAGTTAGATAAGGGTCAGAGTATCGCTGAAAAACTCATTCCTGGAAGAGCTTAGTAATTATTTCAGACACACCATGACAATTTTTTAAAATGATGTCTTTTTTAGTTATTTTAAATTGTGTTAATTACTTTGATTAATACATCCAGAACATGGTCAAGGCCACGCAAATCTCAAATGTGTTGCCAAGGCAGACACAACGACTGGGGGGAGGGGGCGTTGGAGGAATGGAGGGCTGAGAACAAACCCAATAAGAACTGGAACGAGATGGTGTTTGTTACCTCAGTCATTTCAGAACGGAATCCAAGCACCCGTGACACATTCAGAAAGAGATGGCAGAACGCGGGAAAGTGCAGGTGTCTAGATAAGACACTGTGCTTGAGATAGGAATAGATTGCTACTTGAAAACAAGGAACTTGGCCAGCAAAATATACAGAAAAAGTATGAAAATATGTGCCTTGCAGAATGGTACCATTCAATGGATTGATGAGGAAACAGGAACTTACAAAGTATAGAAAAGACTAGCCAGAGATTTAGAAGGAAAACCTGCAGAGTATACCGCCATAGTGGTGCACTCCAGGATTTACTCCACAGGAAGTGGAGACAGGCAAGACTGATAAACACTACCAGGGCCAAGGAGAAAGAATCAAAAACTACTTATTGTCTTAAGGACCTCAGGGTTCTTAATTTTTTATATTTAACTTATATTTAGTAAAATTAATATATTACCTAGCATCTTGTATATAATATGAAGCATAATTATGCAAAAATATATAATTTATACTTAATACAATTTCCTTCCTGGAAATTGTGAGAGATGCTAGGTTATAGAGGAATAATAAATGAATGAAAATATAAGAGCCAAGGATGGAGAATTTTTAAAATAAGTTTTAGTAGAAAGGGGCACATAGAAAGCAATGCCTGGGAAGAGGAGACATGGACTTATTGTTTCGGAAGGAGAGAGTGAAGTTTAAGTTGAATGCATTTTAAATATCCTTGAAAGGAGACACTAGAAACATAAAAAAGCATCTAATGTGGTGGGAATAGTTTGTTGAGCAAGGCTTCCAAGAAGACAAAAGCGGAGTCAGAGTACAAGACCCCTTTCCTTTGGAAGCTTCCCCATTCTTTATATCCACCTCCCCATTATCTTCTCAGTGATGTCTGGGCAGAAGGAATCCAGATTCAGAAAAGGCTGATAATTGAGGTCACCCAGGGTGCAGGGCTTTTACAAGCTAACTTCCCAGGAAGTAGACAGGATAATTAAATGTGAGCCATAAAGTGGGTTTGAAGTAATTAGCAATGGATTTGAACTAGACAGAGAGGTTTATACACACAGAGGTGTTGAGAAGGATTGATGTTGAGGGGTTTGTGAGGTTAAGGAAGGATGTTCCACAGGAGGTACTGCACATAGCCTGTCTTCCTAAACTCACATCCACCAACTCTCGTGGGGTGGTTTAACTTCCTATGTGTTCCTCACTGCAAAATGTGCGCCTGCAGCTGTCCCTTGGCACCTACACCTCAGGTTGGATCAGACACCCTCCCACTCTTAGATGTCCACATGCTCTGCCTGTCCTTCCTAATGCACTTGTCTGAACAGCTCACCCATGATTTCTCTCAAATAAGGTCAGCCAGGAAATAGAAGTTAGCTCCAGATCCTTCCTTCCCCCTCAGCTTCCCCACAATTCTGGACTGTATGTCAAATCTAGAGGGGCTGTATCTCCAGTCCTTTCCTTAGACTTTACCTTCCAGTGTTGTTTTTATTTGTTTTATGTGTGCGCTCAGGGGAGGGGAGCATGCAGAGGTTAAAGGAGAACTTACAAGAGTTGCTTTTCTCTCCTTCTACCATGTGTGTCCTGGAGATCAAACTCATGTCATCAGGTTTGGTGGCAAGTTCCTTTCTCAGCTGAGCCATCTTCCTGGACCCTGGAGTGGCTTCTAGTGAGCAGTTCACTGTTAGGATTAGTATCGCCACGCTTAAATAGTGTGTTCCATTTTCTTTTGTGGTATGCAGAGTACTAGAGGAGGGTAAATATTTAAAACATTCTCTTTTCCACAAAACTTTATTATGTAAGATCCTTACCTATGAAGTATTTATTTTTATTAATATAACAAAAACTAGAGGTTTGTGTTATAGAAGGTTATTTTGTAATTTTGTTATAAAATTATATTATGGCCATGATGCATTCTCTAAGTGTCTGGCAAATCCTGATAACAGCATGGCAATTTGTGTATGTCGAAAGAAAGCTTAGTTAATTTGAACTCTTCTAGGTAAAGCAAACTGCCCATACTATGCCAAGGCAGAACTCCTGGCAGACTATTTGCAAAAGAATCTTCCTGATTTTCGGATTTTTAAAATCACACAACATCCTGATGTGTGGGAGGTAAGAACCTTTACAATTATTAAATGTGTTTATGCGAGAAAGGGTTCTACTTTGATAAAATACTTGCTAGTTTGGGCTTCTGATGATGACTGTATTCTGATGATGTGTTAATGGCATTTGGATACTAGTAAAAAGGAGTTCCTACTTATCAGCCTCAAAACATGTTCTTTTCTCATACCTAATAGCACAAAAGAGACTCCAATAAGTGGGATAAATGTGCTGACTCCACCCCAATCCTACCAAGAAAACAGGTAGTTCGTGTTTAACTTGCACACTTAGCTTTTTCTTTCTCTTTCACACGGAGTCATACTGGTATGAGGACCTATTTGAGATATCCGTATCTGTGGCTGTGTCACCCCCTAAACAGACTTTTAAGGTGGAGACTTTGAAAATGAAGACTTACTGGAAATTGCTCTTAGTAATCCTGGGAGAAATGAAGATGAAGGCAGCAGCATTAGGCAGAGGGGGTAGCTACAATACAGCTGCAGCAGAGGCGTCAGCAGGTCCTACAGAGCGTGCTGGGGATCCCTTCAAAGGCATCCCATGCTGAAGACAGGTAGCTGAGCATCAAGTCATCTGATGTGGACTGCCCCAAGGAAGGGGGCTTACTCTTAGGAAATTTCTTTAGCTGAGGTCAGTCCTAGAAAGAAACTCAGCAGTTAACATTGGCCTCTGATATCTCTAGTGACTAAGGCCACAAATGCCTTGGTTATAGGAGGGAAGGAACCTGGACTATGCATGACCATCTGCTACACTCCACCCGCTGTGCCTCTGAACCCATGTGCTCCATTAAGGAAATTCACAGCATCTGGCAACAGCTCTACTGGGATTAAGATCAAGATCTTTCCCTGGGAAGACTTTATTAAGGGAAGGGTTGTTAATGAACTGTATTCCCCATTGCACACAGTTTCAGAGCCAAACTGGCACTTAACCCTCTTCCCCGCCATCCATTAGAGGTCTCCCTCTACTGCTCTGGGCTGCTTGTTAGGTGCGATGACCTACTTCTGTATACTTAAGGGATGTGAGCTCCAGTCCCTTTGAAAGACACAACTATTACACTTTACCCCTTGTATGGTCAAAAGTGAGCATAGCATCGCCAAAGATGCTCAAATTATAACCTGATGTCAAATATGCTTTACTCTGGGTGGTAGCTGTTGTACTTTCTCCCGATTAGCAGGCCCAGTCACCCTTCCATAGCAACAACAACTTTCTTTGCCTGCTGGTCTCTCATCTCACTGTGACCAATGTCAGCTATAGCTTAAAGGTGGGATTCTTCTTGTGTCCTCGGCTAGAAAAGCTTCTCTTCAGACTTTTAAAACCTTTCAACTCACACAGACTAGAGTAAAAAAAAATTGGGGAAGCATAAATTCTCCAAGAGGGCCCCTGGGAATGATGGTGAACAAGGTCTCTCTTAGTTCTGCCCCTTGATTCCTGAATTCTAAGTAGCCTTCCTATGGATGGAAACACTGCACTGGCGTCTGATACATTTTATGACCGGAAGGCGCGGGGCCAGTCTTCTGCCTGCTGCCCACAGCTCTGCTGGCCTCGCCCCGTATCGAGTCTGGTGATGTATGATACACGACTGATATGCTCAGCACCTTGCCCCTTTTCTTATAAAGCGATCCCCGTGGCTCACAGGACCTGGAGTTGGCAGGTCAAGCATTTTCTAAAGTCTCTGGCAGGGTTTCTGCTGAAAACCCTACCAGCAGGAAAGGGCATTCCCTACTCAGCACATATGTTGATTTCAATCTAGACAGATAGTTTTCCTTTACCTTGTGAAGAGAAGCCAGAGTCATCTGTTTTTCACAGAGGCAGTTTTGATGTCCTCAAAGGATGGTGCCGTCATCCAATTCTAGCACTGGTCTTTGTTACTGGCTCACTGATCCTTTAGCCATGGTAAGAACTACCCAGGGTTTGAAGACTAGAGGCCCTTCTCTTGAACTCTTGCCTGATTTCTTGTGACTGTCCATGTCATCAGGTCTGTGGCACTGGCCAGTATTCCTCTCAAGCTGATAGTGTCGAGTGAACATCCCCGTGCGCTGAACCTCCATATCTTGCCATCCCAGTTGGCAGCCACACAGGTTCCTTTTATTTTCAATGAGTTTCTTGTGCCTCTGGTGAATTAAGCATTGTCTGCCCCCCCCAAAATATGGTTGATTCCCACATACTGTGCCCACTAGCCTTTTGAAATTAGTTAACTTAGGTATTTATTTATTTTGTGGTAAGGCCTGCATGTGCTAAGATGAGTCAGTTCTATCCTTCGACTATGCAGGTCCCAGAAATGGAATTCAGTTGGTCAGGCTTGGTGGCAATCACTTTAACCCACAGAGTCATCTCACCAGCCGTGCCCTACACCTTTGACCTCTGCTTCCTCTATCCTCCCTGGCAGATTTACTATTTCTACATTATTTGAGTCATCATTTTCTCCAAACTTCTGACTGCCAGTCAAGTAACACACTACCACTGTATTCTGGGGTCTCCACGGAGGTGTGCCCTCCCAAACTTCTGACTGCCAGTCAAGTAACACATTACCACTGTATTCTGGGGTCTCCACGGGGGTGTGCCCTCCCAAACTTCTGACTGCCAGTCAAGTAACACATTACCACTGTATTCTGGGGTCTCCACGGAGGTGTGCCCTCCCAAACTGCAGAAGAGTGAGCCACACTGAAGAAATATTCCTGCCTGTCTTTAGGTTCCGTTCCAGATTCAGGACTCTGAGAATTCAGTCCTACACATTCTTCCAGGGCCTGAAAGAACCTTAGCATATTCTCCTTGGAACAGTCCTTTGGAGTAGATCATATTCTTCTCCCAGCCCAGTATGTCACCAGCCAAGCGGTACAGTGCTTAGAGAGGCCGTGTTGGAAATCTCTGTCTTCTTGCTTTGGGATGAAATGAGAGCACGGACATCTTCAGCACTAGCTAGAAATGGAGTTTGTTGGTGAGATGGCCGCCAGTGGTGGGGCTTTAGGACCGCCAGTTACACCTTACCGATAAGAACGCTGTCCCTCCCTGCTTCTCAGATCTTACCATTAGTCCTGAATGACCTGGAAGTTACTATATGGACCAGACTGACCCGGAATTCACAGGGATCCACCTGCCTTTGCTTCCCCAGTGCTACAATTAATGTGATGAGCTGCCAGGCTCACCACCATTTTCTATGTTCATATTTTACCATTTGAAGGTATCTAAATGTATTATGCACACATAGTAGCATTCAAGCTGATCCTTTGTTGTCTAAATCCAACAATACTGAACTGAATTCTTAGGCAGGTTTAATATATGACTTTTATTGGAATATTTTTCCACAGGAGTGGCTAGAAGACATTTGTGAAAAGAATAAATGGGACCACAGCACCTCCCCCATTATCTGGAGAGAGCTACTGGACCGTGGAGGCAGGGGCTTGCTTTTGGGAGGGTACAATGAGTTCCTGGAGCATGCCCAGGTATGGGAACTGCATTGCTTCTCTGTTCAAACATCCTCTCTTGACATTATTTTGTACTTCAAATGTCTTGCTTTCTAAGCCATCACATCATTTTTCTCCTCATCTGTTTTTTGTTCTATTCTTTGTCTGACAATGTTCTGTTCTCTGAAGTTGAGCTTTTCTCGCCTGCTATTTAGCTTTACTATGGTGTCACTTCGAGCATGACAACGGACCTGATGATGGTCATTGCTGAAGAGAACCTGGCGGCACATATAGAAGAAGAGGTGGAGAAAGAAACCCTGAAAGATCTCATCAGCCCCCTGCGGGTCTGGATTGCCAGGTGAAGCCCCAGTATTTAGGAGTCTGGGTTTTTATTTTTTAGAAAGGACAGTGGGATGGGATTGATTGAATGATGGAAGAACACCAAAAAAGGTTTGAGATGCATGTGTGTATGATTGTGTTCACAGGTCTGGTTTGGTGCATGTACACGAGTGCTTCTGTTTCTCTATCCTTCAACACCCATCCCCGTGTGATTTAGGATTCATGTGTGTACACATTTTCACACAATCTAAACCAGCTTTGCTGGCATGTCCTCTGATCATTGCTCCCTCCGTCCCCCCACCTGCTGGATTTCCATGGTTCTTTCTCATGCACATGCAATCCTGATCCTCTGATCATTGCTCCCTCCGTCTCCCCACCTGCTGGATTTCCATGGTTCTTTCTCATGCACATGCAATCCTGATCCTCTGATCATTGCTCCCTCCGTCTCCCCACCTGCTGGATTTCCATGGTTCTCTCTCATGCACATGCAATTCTGATCCCCAAGGTCTCCCTTTCCTCCTTCTCAAGTGTGCTTCTCACTGCTCCCACCTGCCCTTCCCCTTCTCCATGTCTGCCTGCCCTCTCTCTCTGCCCGCCCTCTCTCTCTGCCTGCCCTCTCTCTCTGAGTTTCCATCCCCTCTGTCTAACTCACATTGTCCTTCTTGCAATATGTGGTACCCTAACATACACCTGCTTTAAGGAAGTATGTTAAGTTATGGAAAACTACAAACACTGAAAAGATTCAGAAATTGTACATAGATATCCATGACCGTCTCCAAAATAAAGAACTGAAATGAATATCACCTCTGTGTCCTCCCCAAGTCCACCAAGAGTAATAGACGTTCTCAGATGCAATTTCCAACTCCCCACAGTTGATCATCACTGAAATAGAAGACGCAGCTACAGTTAGTTTCAGATAGAGTGAACATTCTGTGCTTATCCTCACTATCTCAGTAAAGGCTTTTCTTTGTGAGACTATGGGAAAGATAGTCTGCCCCAAAATAAAGGCATTCATTCATAGATTGAGATGTAAAAGGCAGTGGCTAACTGAAGGATGCGCCTTTGTCTTTCCACAGAGAAGCATGAATACGTAAGCAGAACAGTCTGAAGGGAGTTTTTGCTTGCTTAGTTATTTGTTTTTGCTTTTTTTCTGCATGTGAGCAAGCTCTTTTATTTGAAACATCTAATACACCAGTCAACTCTTGCTTTGTGGTATCCCCAGATGCCAGGATGTGGTGAGTAGTGAGACCTTCTCATTCCACTTTGGTTTCCTAGCCACGTCTGTGCAGGTGTGAGAGTTTCCATGTAAAATAGTGAATCATCCTATGGAGCACACACAGAAATATCTGTTAAAAGTAAAACATGTAAGTGAGCAAAAGACCTAACCATTTTCCATCCAACTTTTGCATTTAATCAGCGCAAGCAATAATGCATGCTACCACATAATCCCCCTCTTGATAAGTGGAGAAGTGTTTGGGATGCACACAGAGATCAGCCTGACCCTGTTTGACCGGGAGCAGATGGAAAGCTACCTGGAAAGCTTAGTGGTGGAAATCGAGGACTTGGCATCACCCACCCTCCGCAGCGTCTCCCTCTGCACTAATACAAAGGACGCCTTCCTTCAGGCCCAAGTCATCATCATCCTGGATGACAGCACAGACGAGGAAGTGTACACCCTGGAGGGCTGCCTGAGAAGCAGGGTGCCGCTGTGCCGCCTCTACGGTTACCTGATGGAAAAACATGCTCATGAGTCTGTCAAGGTCGTCGTGGCAGGGAAAACCTTTGTGAATCTTAAAACAGCCTTGCTTATGCACTACGCCCCTAATATCGCACACAACATCATTGCGGTGGCACTTGGGGTGGAAGGCCAAGCAAAAGCAACAGTGGCCCGGAAGATGAAAACAACCTCAGCCAGTGAGTGACCACCTACTGTCCTGTTTGTGTTTTGATACATGGGTTCAAAGAGTGGGGAAAGAAAGCTGCATCCTACAGGACCACCTAGGGTATGTGACGCAGAAGTAGAAAAGAGATGTAAGGAGTGTCTTAGGAGTGATGGATGGAACTAGTGTGGTCCTCCCTCGTTCGGAGGGTGCCACCTAGACGACCCCATCCTACCTACCTAGCTTTTTCCTGTACACATATATTGTGATCCAGTTTAATTCATAAACTCGGGGCCATAAGAGACTAACAGCAGTAAAAAGTGATAACTTAATGAGCTAACAATAGCAACATACAATCATTAAAGTGACCTAAAAGTTACCCACTGCTTATTTTTGGGATTTTTCATATGATAAAGTGCAGGGCCAGAATTGTAGGTTAGTTGTAGAACTCTTGCCTAGCAGGCATGCGAGCCCAGGCGATCTGCAAACCTGCCGCACCCTCCATACAAAGGAAAAGTGTGTGTTTAACTGCAGCAACCCTGGAATGGGAGCCTGTGGGGAGGAGGGAGACTGTGCAAACCTCTCTTCATCTACTCTTGTGACTTTGCCCATCATTATAAAATTAGCAAATATTTGTTGTAATAAGATCTCTATTAGTCAAGTAAGAATTTGAACCTAATATCCCACTGGAAAGTAGTGTGTGTTGTTTACAAACTCTCAAGGCTTTGTAAAAAACAGCTTTGCCTCCTTCCCCACTTGTACTGACTCTGAGCAATCAAATTTCTGTCCTCAGATTTATCACTTTTAAAAAACAGCAACTCCCTCCTAGAATTAATGTGAAGATCCAAAGAGACAACGCCAGAGTCACTTTTCTTTGCCACGAGACACCTTGACCAAGGCATCTTATAAAAGAAAGCATCTAATTGGGGGCTTGATCAGAGTCTCAGAGGGTCAGGCCGTGCTCATCGTGCAGAGAGCACGGCAGCAGGCAGGCACGCTGCTGGAGCTGGAGCTGCGGGCTTACATTTGACCTATAAACTTGAGGCACAGGTCGGGGAAGTGGGGGGGTGCTTTTGAAACCTCAAAGCCCACCCTCAGGGACACACCTCCTCCAACAAGGCCAAACCTCCTAATCCTTCCTAAACAGTTCCACCAACTGGGATCAAGTAGTCAAGCATATGAACCTATGAGGGCCATTATCATTCAAACCACCACAGTCAGTATTTCTGAAGTGCCCATAAGAGTTGCCTGATGCATGGTAAAACTTAGAAGGAGATTAAACCTACAGGTTTATTATATCTAGTTAAATTTCATTATTGATCTTTCAATTGATAGATATCAGAATCATATGAAAATGAGACTAGATCACATTTAGTGTATTTTAGCTCTGCGTCCTTTATGTCTAGACTACAGCATCCCTAAGGATGGAATTACAGGCATGCTGGAAACAAAATTTGGCAAGACAGCGGATGTGAACTGACAATAGTTTAAGTCAATGCAGTACGGGACGCCAGTGAGGTCCTAACAGTGCTGTTAGTCATCTCTGCAGGAGAGCTCAGAATACTTCTGTCTTCTTACATGCAGATTCAGCATTTACCCTAAAGCTTATCCTAATAGTCTTCTTCCTATAAGAGAACAGACAAGAATTTAATCTCCTGGATACAGATTTTAAGTACATGGATGTGCTGGTTAGTTGTATGTTAACTTGATACAAGCTAGAATCATCTGAGAGGAAGGAACCTCAACTGAGAAAATGCCTCCATAAGATCAGGCTGTTGGCAAGCCTGTAGGGCATTTTTTAAATTAGTGATTGATGGGAGAGGGCCCAGCCCATTGTGGGTGGTTCCCTCTCTGGGATAGTGGTCCTCTATGCTATAAGAAAGCCAAAGGGAGCAAACCAGTAAATGGCACTTCTCCGTATCCTCTGCAACTCCTGCCTCCAAATTCCTGCCCTGACTTCCTTCAATGGTAGACTACAATGTTGAAGTGTAAGTCAAATAAACCCTTTCCACCACAATAGCTTTGATCATGATTTCATTACAACAATAGAAACCCTAACTAAAACAATAAGTGAGTAAATAAATAAAATTCTTTTTTAAATTGCATAAACCTTTCTAGAAAATCAACAGTTGCAAAATCATACATATTAAATTCCAATTCTTATTTCCCCCAGCTCATATTCTTTTATTTTTCTCCATAGATATATAATTAACACATATAACTATGTGGTATTGTTTTCACATTCATTCCCCTCTATCCTTTTGGCTGGTTTTTTTTTCTTTCTTTGTTTTGTTTGTTTGTTTACAAGGTTTCTCTGTGTAGTTTTTGCTGTCCTGAAACTTACTCTGTATGCCAGGCTGGCCCTGAACTCACAGAGATCTGCTTGCCTCTGCCTCCCAAGTGCTAGCATTAAAGGTATGTGCCGCCACCACTGCCTGGTCCAAAACCTTGTTTCTGAAAGTCCCTCCCATGAGCAGTATAATCACCATCCTTTTACAAGCAATGAAACCCTCCAGAGAGTTGTCATTTATGTACATTTCTATTTCAGTCTGGAATCAAAAGTGCATTTTCAAAATCCAAACAGTTGAAAAGTTTCCCTTGGGGCCAGGGAAACATCTCAGTCAGTAAAATATCAGGTGTGACTACATGCATAACTACATGTAATCCTAGCACACCGGGATGGAGACAGGCAGATCTACAGGACTCACTGGCTTTCTTAAAAGGTACAGTAAAGAGTGGCTGAGGAAGATTCCCAATGCAACTTCTAGCTTACACGAGCACGCTCATCCATATACGCTTATGCATTACACATCCGTGTGTGTGTGTGTGTGTGTGTGTGTGTGTGTGTGTGTGTGAGAGAGAGAGAGAGAGAGAGAGAGAGAGAGAGAGAGAGAGAGAGAGAGAGAGGTTGAGCAACACAAAGGATACAATTTCCATTAGCGATTTCTCTTACGGCAGGTTCTTGAATTACCCATCTAGCACACGATTCCCAAGGCAGTACTAGTGACAACCAAGCCCTGATAATTTGGGAGGTGAACCCCAGCTTCAGCACAGGTTAGAGAGCTTGGATTCATTGGCTCAACCCTAAAACAAATATATACAAAGCTTTGCACTTAAGTAAATTTTATATTGATAGTCCTTATTATGATTATTTCTGATTCTGTTCTGCATAGGCATCAAAGATGTAATAATTTGGGGTAATATCAGTGGAAATAACTACGTTGATCTGAGGAAAGCCAAAGTTTATAACTATGAAAGTGCTATTAAGGGACCTCCTGGATATTGTCACTCGGTGTTAAACTTGATTTTTGACAGGTACAGTATATTTTAAGTGAAATATACTAACATTAGATAATAATATAATGTATATATACTTAGATAATAATATAATGATATATAACAGTTGAAAGCACTATTGAAACATCTTGTAAAATTTGCATAAAATAACTTGTATTGTTTATGCACATATTTTTTTGTTTTCTACTAAAGAATCAGAAAAATCCACAGAATAGTAACTTGTTGGTCCCCATCCCCATTTGATTTGGTTTAAAATCGTAAATTTTTACATTTCAGGTCATCCAGAAAGTAGTTTATATATTCTGTCAAAGTTGTCTCTAAAGTAGGTATACGCAAAGCAAATGTCAATATAAAGACAGGTGTATATCAAGGAGAAAGTGGTTGAGCATTTGGAGGAAGATGAGTTATGATGACGAGCAGGCCACTGTCAGGTTTGCCATTAAGTTCCAAGAGAGGCAGAGCCGAGAAGCGGTGTGTCCCAGGAGCAGGAAGCCTCCTGAGTTGGAATTCAGTATCATTTATTAGTTGTGTGGCTTTAGGGAAGTTACATCAAATTTGTGCCTCCGTGTCTCTACTGATAGAATGGAAATGGTAATGTAGCCTGTCCCATAGAGAAGAAATGGGGAAATTAATGACTTCATCTGAACACCCGCATTATGATGAGAAAGGAGAGGCAGCCAGAGCTCCTTGAAGCGCCGTTCAGATCTCTGCCCCAGTTCCCCAGTGCAGGCTTTCCTTTTCCTCCATCCTTTATTGCCCCGCCCTCTTCAGACCAGGGGATGCTATCCATGCCAAGGAAACAGGTGGGCTGGGCTCCCTCTCCTGGAACCCCGGTCCTCTGCATGTGCTGCCTGCACAGGGTCAATGTTACAGGGATCTGGGGCCATTCACTGCCTGGCTAATTGGGCAAACCTTGCTCTCATCCAGCTCAGCTCTTTCCTGAGTTTATCCTTCAAGACCATAAAACATGTTACCCCAAATCTCATTGTGAATGATTCACTGTTTAATGAACGTGTTTGATTTTAAATGAAGGGTCTGATTGGTCCCAAGAAAGCATCGACATATAATTAATTGCTTAGAATAAAAGAAATTTTTCCTGTAGCCTATGATATCTTTTCAGTGTTCCATATTTTACTACTACACTTCAGACTGAAATTTAATTGTTCCTTTCTGCCCAATTGCATTGCTTTCATAGGTAATGAGGACACCAGAAGAAAGGGTATATGGGTCACATTACTGTCTAGATGGCACATATAGCTCTCTGTGCTGAGTTCCAGGGCTCAGAGGATATCCTTTCCGTCTCTCTCTCTCTGTTGGGAAATTGCTTTTCTCTTTTCTTGCAGTGAGTGGGTGACGAAAGAGTTTGTGATGACGCTTCGGAACTTGAGCAGCACTGGAAAGGAATTTGGGGGCATTTTGGCTGCACACAGCACAGCCACCACACTGAAGTACTGGTATCATGGCTCACCGCCTGGAGAGATTGTTTCCTTGGGGATAATGAGTGAAGGTAATAATTCCTGTCTTTTTTTCTTTGGTTTTTTCAAGACAGGGTTTCTCTGTAGCTTTGGAGCCTGTCCTGGAACTAGATCTTGTAGCCCAGGCTGGCCTCGAACTCACAGAGATCCATCTGCCTCTGTCTCTGCCTCTGCCTCCTGAGTGCTGGGATTAAAGGCGTGCACCACCACCGCCCGACAATAATTCCTGTCTTAATGCTCTGTAGCATGGTATATGAGTTGTGTAGGTTTTAACAGGGTCATAATGCATGCATTCATTCATTCATTATCCCACTGCTCACTCAAAAACTCAACAATATTTATCGTGAATGTACTAGAGAGGCAGACAAGGGATTGCAGCTGGCTTCTGCCTTTAGAAAGCATGCAGTAGAGTCAAGAAGAGCCAGGTCACTAGAAAGTCTCATGATATTTTCCTCTCTGTATCCAGCTGAGAAAGAAAAATCCAAATCTATTCTAGACAGGGACAGGGAGTCAGGCCAGGCTTTGTGAAGAAAAGGTATTGCAGGAAATCTCAAAGTCTTTGATAAAGACCTGGAAGGCTGCTGTGGGTGAGCACTGAGCACCAATAGTGAAAACTCAGAGTCAGTATGCAAACATGCAAGGAGACCCAACCTTCAGGAGAGCAGGCAGAACCAGGAATGCCGAAAGGACACTGTAGTCAGAGTTTTCGACAGGACTATCAGTTCCCCAGTAATAACATAATGACATGGAGGCTTGTTATTAACTATTAATTTTATTATTATTAATTATGAAAGCCCAGCCAGTACCTTAGGTTTGTTCCTAACTGATTCCTATAACTTAAATTAACCCATTTCTATTAATTTACTTTCTCCTTCATGGCTTTATTTCCTCATCCCCATAGTGCCCATACTGCTTGCTTTGTGTCCCTGACATCTCTGCCTTATTCTTTCCAGTATCCTCTGTGCCTGGAAATCCTGCCTAGTTTTTGGCCATTCAGCTTTTTTATTAAACCTGTTAGAGTGGCACATCTTCACAGTATACAAAAAGATTATTCCACAACATTTCCCCCTTTTTGTCTAGTACAGTAAAACTGTATGTGATAAAAGCAATTATCAGGTAAGAATTACATTTACAATGCCCAGTCCATTTGCATTTTGAAAATTTAGAGAAAATATTCCATTATATATCCTATCTTAGCCCAAACTTTATATCTAAACCATTTTTTCATAACTTGTATTACCATCCTAAAAAATATCTTTTTAGACCTTAAAACACTTTTTTAGATAAACAACTTAAGCTTTTATGTTTCTCAACCTTCTAAACATTACATCTCTTATATAAGTTTCTTGTCTGAATTTGGTAACAAGGAAAACTATAAAACTATAACTCTCTAGTCTGGAATTCCTATCATAGAACCAAGAGAATAAAATATTGCTTGAGTGAATAGGAAGTGCAGAGCAGGCAACTTCTAAAACTATAAAAAATGACAAAACAGCTGGCTTCCTGGATAGTCACCCAAGGTTCCTCCGTAATTCTGGTGGCTTCCATCTTTGGCCTTCCAGCCTAGAATATCTTACAGACTTTTCTATAAAGCAGAAAGTTGTACCTGGTCTTAGAAAAGTTCATCAGTCATTTTCTTTGGTATCCTGCTTGTCCAATTTGGACAGCATACTGTCAGCAGTTGAGACAAGAACAGTTTCTTGCCCAAATGGCTAGTTTTTGCCATAAAGAAAGCAAACACCTTGTGGAGGTTCTTCAATGTCCATCTTTCTTTTATGAAGTAAATTGGTGCTTTCAAGAGCAGACATGTCTCATTGTCATGAAAAGCTTTGTGTTATTAAAACATTAAAATGCTATATTCTATAGGGCTCTTAAGTGTTTGAATCAGAGACATTTAAAATGTCTCTGATTGACCTTGAAAACATACCTAACATGACTATAAGTTTGATTGTTATAGATGATTGACAAATAACCTGTATTTCTTTGTTATCCTAAATAGCTTTCAAGGACTAAATCTTTACATTTCATTTTTAAATGAGTTGCATAGGTACAATCTCTTAAACAAGAATAGAAACATATATACAGTGTAACAAAAAAATCTTAAATTGTATCAATATAGAAAAATCCACATCAATGTAAAATATTTAAGACTAGTGGTTGTTCAAAAGTAGATTCAACAATCCACCCTTTTATCTCATCAGTTCTGTATTATAGCCCCTCTTTTTCCCTTAGAAAAAGATCCTTGTAGCTAATCTCCTTTGATTAGCTTTCTCCCTGACCATGACCAATAACAACTTGTAACCAACCCCCTTAACAATGACAAGCATCCATAACCCAATGCCCCTGGTATGCGCCACCACAGCCCAGCTATGCTGTTTTTATTACTAGTGTTTTGTAGTACAAATTGAAATCAGGAATAGTGAGAACCTCCAGCAGTTCTTTTATTGTTCAGAATTGTTTTAGCTACCCTGGGTTTTTTGCTTTTTCCATATGAAGTTAAGAATTGTTTTTTTAAGGTCTGTGAAGAATTATATTGGAATTTTGATGGGGGTTGCATTGAATCTGTAGGTTGCTTTCCGTGAGATGGCCATTTTTACACACTAATTCTTCTAATCCATAAGACTGGGAGATTTTTTTCATCTTCTGATACCTTCTTCAATTTCTTTCTTCAAGGACTTGAAGTTTTTATCACATGAATCTTTCACTTACTTGGTGAGAGTTATCCCAAGATATTTTGTATTTTTTGTTTCCCTGATTTGCTTCTTGGTTCATTTGTCAGACAGAATATTCTAACGTGCCTTTGTAGATGCATGCATCTTCTTCATTAGAATATCTGCACTGAGGGTAGACTTCCTCTGTGTCATCTTCTCCATCTCCATGGGAGAAATATCTTATGTGACACCCAGTCTATAGTGAGCAGCTTAAGTAGTAATGCCTGGACATTGCCACACTGGGGTTAAGATGTGGAGAGAGAGGCATCACAAACCCTATGATGGGACATGGCAGTGACTCAACAGATACTTGCTTGACTTAAGTTCAGTTAGCTTTTGGGAATTCATATGGAAGAAGGAGAGGACCTCCAAATGTGTGTATGTGAACACACACAAGAGAATGAGAGAGAGAGAGAGAGAGAGAGAGAGAGAGAGAGAGAGGAAAAGAGAGAAAAATCTCTTTATTTGTAAGCTTTATTAACCTCTGTAGGAACTCAAAACTAAAAATTATTTGTTTCTTATTCTACTCTCATGAGACCTTGTTAGGTAAGCTATCATACACTCTGTCCCGATAAAGCACATTCTCCACAGATAGGTTACAGGCACCATGGACAGATCTGGGAAGCTCGCTGATGGGGCTTTTTGAACGTGCTCAGGTTTTGTTGGCAATGAGACAGACTAGATAAACACAGGGCCATAGGACAACTTAGCAGTATTTAGAAAATGAGATCACAGAGATGTTGCAGCAAGACTCCCTAGGCTGCTGAAATCAGCATGGCTAACCCATATGACCACTGCCTTTCTTTTCCTCATTTTAAGGGTGTTTCACTAGCCTTGCAAAATTGCCCGTTCGCACAATGCATCTGACACTATGGCACACCAGAAAAACTCCATTAAATGAAGAAAGGGAGAGCAAATGCACTTTCAGGATTGTTCTGACCTAGTCCTATAATTTTCCACATTTCTCTCTACCTTAACTCATGAATAACATCCACCGCCTTCAAAATCTGTCCATAAGATGACTATCCAAGATGGCACCCTTGTGATTCTCTCAAGAAGCCTACACCCACCCTTAAGTGTATGCAGAAGCCCTTTACTTAATAAACCCTGCTTTAGAAAACCTCAGGTTTGTTTTTACTGACTTGTCCTGAAATTGTTATCTGCAAGGTAATTCAGTACCTTCATCTTTCCCCTGGTGGGTCTCTGAAAAGAACCCTGGCCACACACAGGCCAGTACTGACAACACAGCTACCGACAACAATGATTCTGCTGTGCAGAGTGCCCAGATTTAGCAATTTGCCAACTGAAAGCCATTCATAGGAAGTGACTAGAATAGGAAGGAAGTATGATTTGTTTACAAGAACAAAGATGAAGAACTGGAAGCTGCAAGGAAATAACCAGGTCTCCTGTCCACTTCCTTTCCTTTCTTTTCCTTTCCTACCCTAGCATACATTGACTACATGGTTGCTATAATGTCCTGGCTAATTTTATGTCAACTTAACACTAGCTAGAGTCACTAGAGAGGAGGAAGTCTCAACTGAAAGAATATCTCCATAAGATCAAGTTACAGACAAGTGTATAAGGCATTTTCTTAATTAGTGATTGTCACAGGAGGGCCCCACCTATTGTGGATGGTGCCATTTTGCAGTAGGAGGCCACTCGTTTGTTCTTGCTTGCTCAGCCCTGAAATAACCACACAGAAACTATTTTAATTAAATCACTGTTTGACCTATTAGCTCTAGTTTCCTATTGGCTAGCTCTTACATCTTAATTTAACCTATTTCTATTAATCTGTGTATCACCACGTGGCTGTGGCTTACCGGCAAGGTTCCAGCACATCTGTTCCCAGAAGCTGCATGGTGTCTCCTTATTCTGCCTTCTTTCTACCAGCATTCAGTTTAGTTTCCCCACCTAGCTCTACTCTGTCCTATGAATCTTTATTCATTAACCAATCATATTCACAGTATACAGAGGGGAATCCCACATCACCATCCCTAGGCTGGTGGCCCTGGGTTCTTTAAGAAAGCAGGGTGAATAAGTCATATGAAACAAGCCAGTAAGCAGCACTCCTCCATGGCCTCTTCATCAATTCCTGCATCCATGTTCCTGCCCTGTTTGAGTTCCTGTCCTGATTTCATTCAATGATAAACAATGGTGATTGTTAGATCCAAAGGAAACACTAGTTCCCAAAACTCCAAAAGGCTGTCCAAATATCCAGAAATGTGCTCAATCTGAACTATAGAAGAATTTCTGGTTATTAGACAAAAGAATTCCTCAGGAGTTTGTGAACCTGGTTTACCTCTACCAAAAGAAGTCATCTCCCTTACTTCTGGCAGAATGGACAAATGGCTACTTGCCATGCCTATGAACATGCTGAAGTACATGCTGGCCCCCAGGCTTCTTCAGTGTCACAAGTGCCTGTTACACAGTTCAAAGTCCATGCTAATCTCCTAGCCCTTCTCAACCTCCTTTCCTACTCCCTCAGGCTCATGGCTTCCTCCCCCTTCTTCCCCAGCTACTCATTCTCCTTATTGTGTTACTGCTCTGGAAGGAAAGATATCCTGTAAAAGCCAGGCCATACCTACAGCTCTGTTCTGGTGGGGGTGGTTTCCCCTCAGGAATGTAGCTGCTCTGCTCCTGCTCCTGTGAAAACTGTTCCTTCTCTGCCCCACTCCCCTGCACTCCAGTGAAAGAAGGTCTTCACCCAAACCACATTCAAGAGATTTATTGGGAGGGAGGAATCCAGGAGGTTGGAAAAAGGCATCTGCAAACTGAACAGTTACAGGGCCTATATAGGGTTTCTCAGAGGCAGAGGTTTTCCAGGGTGAAGATTATCAGGGTGGAAATTGGTCAGATTTCAATCCGTAAACTTGGACAAGCTCAGGGATTAGCTAGATTCCATGCTCAGGAACTGGTTGGTTTTGATGCTGAGCTAGTCAGGGCCAGAGTGTGTTTCTTTCACTCACCCTTTTTAACCTTTTGACTCCGGTGTCAGGGTCAGTGAATTGGCTGTGGTCTCAGGGTCACGGTCCCTTTACCCTATATTTATAACCCTGCTATTTTTGTTATCTATCTGTCTGTCTGTCTGTCTGTCTGTCTGTCTGTCTGTCTGTCTGTCTGCCTGTCTGCCTGCCTGCCTGTCTGTCTGTCTAACTGACTGACGGTCTGTATGTATGTCTCTGTCTATCTGTCTATCTATGTATCCCCTCTCTCTTTGTATTCCCCCTTCTCTTCCTCTATCTCTCTTGCTGTGGGATAGTGCTCTTGCACCCTGTAAAGATTTGTCACTTGTATTAGTTTAATAAAATGCTGATTGGCCAGTAGCCAGGCAGAAAGTATAGGCAGGGTGACCAGACTAGGAGAATTCTAGGAAGAGGAAAGACTCAGTCTGCAGTCACCAGCCAGATACAGAGAAAGCAAGATGAGAATAATTCACTGATAAAAGGCACCAAACTACATGACTAACATAGACAAGAATTATGGATTAGTTTAAGTTGTAAGAACTAGTTAATATTAAGCCTGAGCCAATAGGCCAACCAGTTTATAATTAATATAAGCTTCTGTATGTTTTGTTGGAACTGAAGTGCTGCAGGACCAGATGGGACAGAAACTTCTGTCTACACTCTCTGATCTGTTCTTACTTCTCTTGTGTCTAGGTTCAGGCTTCTGGCCATGTTCAGGCTACTTCTTTCTCTCTTCTCTGGACTCTTCCAGATTCCTCTGGGTGTTCTTTTTCTCCCATATCTACAATAAAAATCTTCCCCTTAATCAGATCATGGAGTGGCCATGTCATCAGTTTACATAATGATGAAGCACAAGCCAAATAAACCCTTTCTTCCCCAAGTTGCTTTGGTCATGATGTTTCATCACAACAATGGCAACCCTAAGACATGTAGTAAGCTAGAAAAGAAGGCCAAATTATTTGAGTGGTTCAGGCTCGTGTGTTACATGCAGAGTCATAGAACAGTTATGGGAAACAGGTACAAACTGCAAACAAGGCTTGGAAAAGAAAGACTTCACTAACCCCCGGATATGAAAGAAAAGGCAGAATGCTCAGAACTAGGACAGGTGTGCATTAAGGACTGAATGGGTGCTCCGGTCCTAATCAGATAGGAATTCTAGAAACTTAGCACCACCAGTGTCCTTAAAAATCATGTACTGACTCCGGGGTTAAGAGCACTTGCTGCTCTTGTAGAGGAGCAGGATTTGATTACCAATATCCATATCAGGCAGCTCACACCACCTGACCGCCTATAACCTCAGATCCAGGCCATTTAATACCCTCTGCTGGCCTCCTTAGGTACATGCATGGGCACACACGCATACACACACACACACACACACACACACACACAAATTTTAAAATCATGTACTATGTGTGCTGTTTTCAGTCCTTTTACCAAATTCTTCTTTATTTACTTATGCTTTGCCCTGTGTATGCTCCCTACAGGCCAATTTGGTATTCCAGAAGGGGTCGTCTTTTCTATGCCTGTGAAATTTGAGAACGGAACTTGGGTAGTTCTTACAGACCTTGAGGGCATTTCGCTGAGTAAGCAGATAATAAACAGGCTCACAGATGATCTGATTCAGGTAATGGCAGAGGGCCTACAAAGGAGCTAGCTTTGATAATGACCTCAGAATGGTTCTGTAGGCTAAGACATGCATGATTATCTGAGCTCAATTTATATCATGTTCCTGAAAACCATAAAGCAGCAAAGATTTGGAGAATATATCAAAAACATGTTATGCATCTGGTTTTATAATTTTCAGTATGCTAAAAATATTTATTTGTTTTAAAGTAAGCATCAAATAATTTTTCTGCTAAAGAATGATTTAGCAGTTGCTGTCATTTAATTCTCTGATTATCACTTTTTCGACAGGAGAAACGTGTTGCATTTGGAGACTTAATAACTTTTCAGCCAGTTCAAGAAGGTAAACTCATAAATTCGTTGTCTCATTGAGCTGATGCCAAAAGGGTGCTTATGGGGAGCTGTAGCGAAGGCTCCGTGGCTAACAGCACTGGCTGCTCCAGGGATCTACGCTTGATTTTTCAGCATCCATTTGGTGACACAAGCATCCACAACTCCAGTTTCACGTTAGCCTTTTCTGGCCTCCTTTGTCACCAGACATGCATGTGGTATACAGATATATGGACAGGCAAAATGCTCATACACATAAAATAAAAATAAATCTTTTTTTTTAAAAAAAAAAAAGGTACCATGGGGCTGGAGAAGTGGCCTAAGGGTAGGAGTTTGGACTGGTGGCACTCACACAGAAGACCGAGTGAGGCCGAACATGTGTGCCTGTAAGCCCAACGATTCAGGCAGGCAAGAGATGGGAAGGTCTCTGAGGCTTGCTAGCTGTCAACCAAGCTCCATTTCAATGAGAGACCCTGTCTTAAAAAACCAAAGTGGAGAGAGACAGAAGAGCCATGACCTCCTCCTCTTGCCTCTGTGCACACATGGCCAGGCCCATGCACCTGCATTCACACTCACATACCGTGCAGTGCTCACACACACATGTGCACGCACATGCACAGCTATGAAATACTTGTTATAGCTGAGTTGCTGTTAATACTAATATAGATAACTAGACTACATATTTTGTTTTTAAAACTAAATTGTTAGCAAAATAAGCTGCTAAGTTCAATGTGTCTTTAGAAATAAAGAATAAAATGCTAAAGAAATCACATTTTTAGAATACTGTGGCTTTGTAAGTTCTGTATATTCCACATTTACTAGTTTTTCAGAACTAATGTAACAAGTTAGCCTGCACCAGCTGACATTAGACTAAGCTGTCAGCAAAGCCCTGCTCTCTGCAGGTTCTAGACAGGAGCCTTGCTTGCTTGGCCTGGCTTCTAGTAGAGGTGCTTGGCAGTGTCAACTCGTAACCACACCACATTCTTTGCCATCCTGCCGCACCTGTCTGTGCCCTGGATGTTTGTGTTTCCAAATCTCTCTCGAGCCACAAGGACTAGACCTCATTGCATTTAAGACCAGTCTTGATTCCAATATGACTCCATTTAAATTTGTATTTGTATTTTTTGTTATATATATATATGTGTGTGTGTGTGTGTGTGTGTGTGTGTGTGTGTGTGTGTGTACATGCATGAATTTATGTGTACCACATGTGTGCAAAAGCCTGCAGAGATCAAAATAGAGTGTTGGGTCCCCTGCACGTAGCAGTTGCAACCTTCTTTTTGGGGTTGGGAACCAAAGTCTGGTCCTCTACAAGATCAGCAAATGCTCTTAACTGCTGAGCTGTCTCTTCAGCCCCCATAAGACACTTATTTTAAATCGATTGTCTCTGTCTACAAACAAGATTAAAAGTACAGGTACCAGCAGTTAGAACTGCTATCTATCTTTGGGGAAGCACAGTCTAACCTATTATACCATATTTACTTTTAAATAACTTTATTTACAATCAGTAAATATCAATAAACACACTTTTCTCTTTGACATTTTTCTAATCATGAACTCATAAGCAAGTGCTGCCTTCTCTCCTTTTTTCTTCTCTGAGCCATTTAAAAAATTCTCAGCTGGGCATGGTAGCACACACCTTTAATCCTAGGAGGCAAAGGCAGGCTTATGTGAGTTTGAGGCCATCCTGGTCTACATAGTTTCTCTGAAGAGAGTCACTGTCTTGAAAAGCAAAGCAAAGCAAAACAAACAAACAAAAACAACTAATTCTCAGTTTACATCTGGAAGAAGACATGTTGAAACAAATACACTTATTTATGCAAAGAGCATTAACCAAATGTCTTTTCAAACCTCAGATTCTCTTCTTCCACTAATATTTGTGGAGTACCAACAGTGAGCTGACAGTAACAACTGAAAGTATAGGGTAGATAAAATAGATGGTGACCACACCTGATGCAAATGACATCTCTCTAGGAATGAGAAGAAAGGGATTCTGGGAGGGCTTATGCCTGGGAATAGAAGAGAAAACCTTGGGCCAGGAACACACAGATGGACTTGTTTGGAAGAACTACAGAAAAATTTGGGTGACCAAAGTCTAAGGAGAATAGCAGAGAGGCAGAGCCATGAAGAACAGCTGTACTAGCTAATAGAAGACTTTGGGAACAGGTGGCAGAGGGACAATGAAAGAAGAGCAGAAGATGAGCCACACAGGATGAGCAATGAAGTCTGGTCCCGTGTGTAAAAAGTTCAAAAAGCAAAACTGTGCACAGAAAGCAAAGGTATGAGGAGAGCAGCACATTAACATGAAGAAAGGATGAATTTCAGCCAGGGCACTCGAAACTGGGCAAAGGTGTATCTTTATTGACGGGGAAAATGGCAGAGAGAGTGGTATCAGACAGAATAGGTGATAAGCCCACGGTGTGTGTCAGCAAAGAGTCTAAGTGGGGCATGAGGAGCCGTAACATGAGAGCAACTGAAGAGCGAATTGGGGTCTATCATTCTGACTGTGAAATACCTATGCAATGCCTAAAATGGAAATATCAGATAGATAATGTCTTATTTCCTAGAGTTCAGAAAGTCCTGGACTATAGCTGTCAAATTGGGAGCTGATGATTCATAAACAGCCATGGATACATGACTATGATGGATTTATCTGGAAAACAAGAGGATAAGGAGGGATTCAGCTCTATTCAGTTAAATAGAGCAGGGGAGGTTGGCAAAGGTGCATGAAGGAGAGATGGGATGAGATGATGTGATGTCATGGAAGGAAGACCAAGTTGTATCAGGCTGACGGTGGTGGGTAAGAGGGCCAGTCACATAAAAGGAGGCCCCAAACACACCCAATGGATTGATGGCCTAGAAGTCCTTCACAGCGTTGGTGAGAATAATTTTATGGACTGGAAAGGGAAGACGTGAGACCAGAAAGGTTTGTGGGGCTCATGTGCTGAATGCTCTGGGCCAGAGGAATGCACTAGAAGGAGTTTGTAAAGGAGATGGCAGGCTACTGAGTTATGAGGAAAGCACGAGAAGAATAGGAGGGCTCTAGTCAGAGGAAGCAACATCCACAAGAAGGAAGGAAAAAATGTTCAGAGAACTGATAGAGTTTCTACAGGAAATAGAGCTTGACATGAGGAATGTCTGGAGACCGGGAACGGAACAAAGAACCATTTTAAACAAACAAGTGATTAGGGAGAGGAGAGAGACAGATGTAAATTTTAAGTTTAGAGTGGTTGCTATCTGTGATGTCTGATATAGGAGAATGAGTTGAAAGAAAACCTAGAAGCAAGAAGACCAGCTCTGCAGCAAGAGGAGAGCCCAATAAAGCAGTGGCCGTGGCAGTATGGAGGTGCAGCTAGATTTGAACAAAGCAGTGGCCGTGGCAATACGGAAAGAGTTACTGGTGACAGAAGTCGGGCAGTCTGAAACAGAGGGAAAGAAGAAGTCAAGGAAGTCTAGAATGTGCCCAAGGGTTTGGGCTGGGTAAATGGCTCAGTAGCTTAAGCACTTGGTAGCAAGGGTGAGGATGCAGGCAGGGGGCAGACAGGAGGATCTTTGGTGCTTGCTAGACAGGCTAGACAAATAGTGAACTCTAGATTCACTGAGACTGTTTCTCAAATGATAAGGTAGAGAGCAATTGAAGAAGAGAGCTGAAAT
>PVIU01024818.1:0-24866 GCA_004026605.1 Ondatra zibethicus
AAGCAGGCCTCAGGTAGAATCCACACCCCAGTCCCTGTCCTTTTAGTCCATTGCTTGTTCTCCATGTCTTTGGGGACACACTTGGGCCTGTCCCTGTCCCTTAAGAGCCCATTATCCTGCACCTCCGATCACCCACTAACCTGCTTTCCTTAGAACCCCTCAGAGTGAATCTCAGGGCCTCGGGTGGACTGAAATCTCTACTGGCTTATGTTTTTGAACACTTGGTCCGAAGCTGGTGGCAGTGGGACCTTTGGGAGGTGGGGCTGGCCGTGGGAACAGAGAGCAGGCCTTGATGGTCCGAGTCACATTCTCCTTGCTGCCTATAGCCCATGACCTACTGCCGCAGCAGCCGTACAGCCAGCCACTCAGCCACCTGGCCTTTCTACCATGATGCACTGTATCCCCTGAACCTCAAGCGCAAACAAACCTCTTCCCTTAATTCTGTCAGGCGTTCCGTTCCAGTGACCAGAAGAACGGGTAACACATGGCCTGGGAGTTCTGACACCAGATGCTAAACCTGTGCACACTGGGTGGAGCTCATGTGCTGAACCTTCTCCAGAAGCCAGAGGCGAGTTTCAGCGCGATGTGCCATGCACACCCCTTCCTTCTCCCCACACTGGCCACTTCCGGGCTGCCCCACTCCTGCTCAGAACCCCCAGGACTTGTTAGGGTGACGTCTTTCATTCCTTCCAGTCTCCGCCGCAGGACTTTCAGCCTGCATTGAATCTGAGGTGGCAGGGTGGAGGAGGTAGCGGTGGGGGCGACAGCTTTAGTGGCTGCTTCTGAACTTGATAGTGACCCCATGGCTACTACCATTCTGGAGTTCATTCTCATTGGTGCTGCCCCCAGTGTTTGACCACGCGCCGGCGTCCATACTGGTGAGCGCTGGCAAGATCAACTTTCAGTCTCAGTTATCTGAGGTCACCTGGCCTGGAGGGTTTGGTGGTGGCCAAATGCATGGCGCTTAAAGTTCAGTGCGCTCTGTGTTAGCTGCAAACCCCGGGTCACATGAAGTAGCCACTCCCTCTCTCAGCCTCAGCCAGTCCCACAGTCAAGATTCTGGTTTCTTGGCAGATGGCCCAGCATCTTGATAAGGTTACCTCAATGTAGAAATCATGAGTCTGTGCCCCAGGCCCATTAGATGCAGGGACTTCTAGGGGCCCCCAAGTCCCCTTCTTCAGTTCAGAACCTCACACAAGGCAGGTCCTTTGGCCCCAAGTGCATAGCCCCCTCCCCGTTGTCTAGGCCCAAAAAAGCTGAGGCAGCAACCCTGTTGCATCATCTCAGGGGCTAGGACATTTTGCCTTTGGGTTGCCCAAGGAGCCCAAGTGTGTACCACCCCATGGAGATAGCAAGGCAGGTGGAATCATTTGTCCTCCTCTAGGGTACCTTGTGGTCAGGGAACTTACTGTCTTGGTGACGGTTCTATTACTGTGATGGAACACCATAGCCAAGATAACTTGTCTTGGGGACTTGCCTAAAGTTTCAGAGGTTGAGTCCTTGTGGGAAGCATGGCGGCAGACAGGCAGGCGTGGTGCTGAAGCAGTCCCTGAAAGCTTACATACTGACCCCGCAGACAGGAGACAGAGAGAACTGGACTGGACTTGGCATAGTCCTTTGAAGTCTCAAAGCCCAACACCAGTGACACAGCTCCTCCAACAAGGCCGCACCTACTAATCTTTTCCAAACCTTTCCAGCAGCTGTGGCCAAGCATTCACATATGCGAGCCTTGGGGGCCATTCTCATTTAGTCCACCACACTTTGGAAAGCAGGGTTCACAGATCTTTTTCTGGCACTTTGGCTGTCTCATCATCTTGGTTTCCCAAAGGCTTTCTGTTTATGAAGGTATGCAGTAGACTCCAGTGTTGTCTCTGGGTCCTTGAGTTTCGTTGCTGTGTTTTACTTACCCTTCGGAATGTGTGTGTCCGTCCCGGGTCGTAGCTTATCCCTTCCCCCACTTTATATGAATTCCTGGAGAGAAGCTGTCTGCATAGGCTGATAGACTGATAAAAACTTCAGTGATTATTTGGGTGTTTGAAAGGTTGCTTATCTGCTAGCCTAATTATATATAAATTCCTTTTAGCCTCTAATGATCCATTCCTTGCCCACCTCTGTATCAAACCTAACATCTTGATAAACAGGATGTGTATGTGGATGCGTTAACAAAATACTATTCTCCACCAATGGAAGGGCTAAGAATGCTACCAGACAGCATCTGAGGCCTATAGTTGAGATTCCTCTGCTTGGTATAGATGTCCAATTCACATTCCCACCAATGTATTTTTAAATGCCCTGGTTTATAGCTTTCTTTGTTCTGTTACTATAAAAGCTTCATAAAACTGCTTCCATATTGGAACATGGAAGTCAGACTCTAGAAGCTTCACCAGACTTTTGTTTCTTTACAGGTTTTTCTGGAACAACTTGCTTTTTTCTCTCTAACCATTTTTCAACCTTATAGTCAGAATCATTGCCTGAATAGCTAGCTCAGTCCCTTTGACTTAAGCGTCCATGGGCCTCTGCTGCCCAACAGCCTCCTGTTGACTTGCTCCAGACTCTGTGAACTTATGCTGAAACATCCATCTTGTATATGGTAAATATGTAGAGTTTTGTGTCAACAACACTCTAAGAAAGTGCTTTCAATGTATAAAAGCACTCAACAAGCAGGGAACAATGGCATGTTGTAATCTTAGCACTCAGGATCTGGAGGTAAGAGGACCAGGATTTCAAGATAAGGCTCCAGGTATAGTGAGTTCACAGCCAGCCTGAGCTACATTAGAACCTGTCTCAAAAAACCACAGCAAAACACACACAAATAAACTAAGCAAGGAGTCCTTGGCTTCTGGAGGACAAGAGGGGACTCTGATTTCCAAACTGGAGAAGTGGGTAGTGTGGGGAGTCACTAGACAGCCAGTTTGTCTCACTCTAAGCAGTAAAAAGACAGAAACAAAAGGACCGTTTTGTTTTGCTCCTTCAACCTCAGCTCTTGGGAGTGTGCAGAAGAGATGGTTGGTGCTGGCAGGATGAGGCAGGAAGATTCACTGTCAGGACTATTCCTAAAAACGAGCCTCTCTGCCCATGCAAATAATTCCAATCAGACCAAATCAAACTAAATTAAAAGATATCCAGGTTTAATTGGACATCTGCACTCTCGGGTGGCCGGAGGGAGGGGAGGGACACAGAAAGCTGACATGACCACCGAAGAGATCATGTGTTTATTTTCTGGGGAGCAGTTTAAACAGCCTGTGGGAGTGGTCTTGACCTTTCCTGGGGAGGGGCCAAGGTTTGACGGTCTCAGGGGAGGGGGCTTCCAAAGATGGAGGCCAGAGGCTTGGATTACATTGCAGACTGTTTGTATAAGGGGTGACAGGAAGATGAGGTGATATTTATGACCAACATTTTAGGCTCTCTTTGGATAAAGGGGCGTCGACTCAAGTCTGGTTACTTCCTGCTGGCATGTAGAGATGTGGGGGAGGGGAGAGTTGGGTGTTGGTGGGTTTGCTCTCAGTGAGAGGTGTGGCTGGGGAGGCATTCTGTTTACTGTCACCCTGGAGACGTCAGGCATCTGTTTCTTGAGGAAGAAGAGAAGGCAGGTGACTAGGAGAAAAAATATTGTTATTACCTGTCTTGTTTGTATCACCAAAGATGAGTGTGCCAGGATGAGGAACAGGTAAGACCTTCATTATGGCATCTTGGAAAACCAGAGGGTGGAAGTCCTGTCTGCTGGACAGACCAAGTGTCCTGAGTAGGTGCCTGCTTGAGCCTGGAGAGCTAGTACCAGCATGGGTGTCTCAAGAGCTTGGCAGCTGAAGGGGTGGTGAGGATTACTGTGTGAGGTCCTGTCCATCGAGGTTTGAGAGACCTAGGAGTTAACTGTTTGAGGAGTACTCTGTCCCCTGGGGAGAGCAGGGCAGGTTTAGGGGCATTGGGGTCCATTGGTGTGGTGGCAGGAAGACAACTGTCAGCCTGGGAATGGAGAAGGGACCTTAAAAGGGAGAGGTAGGG
The DNA here is from genome assembly GCA_004026605.1 of Ondatra zibethicus. Taxonomy (NCBI): domain Eukaryota; kingdom Metazoa; phylum Chordata; class Mammalia; order Rodentia; family Cricetidae; genus Ondatra; species Ondatra zibethicus. The sequence goes on from PVIU01024818.1 coordinate 4,003, forward strand.
TAGGTACCCTGCCAGTGGAGGAGTTTGAACTGGGAGGTGATGATTAAGGAGAAAGGGCCTGCAATAAAGCAGCTCAAAAGGGCTCAGGCCCGTAGGGGTGGCCCTGAGACAAGTCAGGGCAATGTGGAGAAGGGAGGGCCAAGATAACCTGAGTTCAATGGAGAGCTTGGTTAGCTGTTGCTTGATGGCCCTCTCCACCTTTCCTAAGGATCGTGGATGGTAGGGGGTGTGGAATTTCCAGGAGATGTTGAGAGCGTCTGACACGAGCTCCATGACCCTGGAAGTGAAGGCTGGACCATTGTCCGTCTGGATGGTACGTGGGACGCCAAACCAAGGAATGATTTGGTCCACGAGTACCTGAGCCACCACATCTGCCATTTCCCTGGAGGCCAGAAACGCTTCTCTCCATCCTGTAAAAGTGTCCACAAGTGTTAGGAGATAACCGAGTATTTTATGAGTAGACATATGGGTGAAATCAACCTGCCCATCTTCGCCCGGTTGGTGTCTGAGAAGCTGGTGTAGAGACTGATGTATATGGAGAGCCCCCTGTGGGTTGGCCTGGGCAGGAGGAGTGAACCTGTGAAATACAATCTCGGAGATGGGTGGGGTCAAAGAGGGGCTCCAAGAAGTGGAACAAAGCTTTGGGCCTATGTGTAAGGTCTGGTGGGTGTCTGAAATGATTGACAATGCCTGGCCTTGAGGAAGGATGAGAAGGTTATTTAAGTAGAACCATTCATCCTTTGTTTTTGTGTCCCCCTTTTTTATGAGCTCCTCCCTCTCTTTAGGTTGGTAACAGGGCTGATAAGAGGCAGTTAAGAACAAAATATGTCCTGTGGAATCAGAGGAGCTGGAGGCCAGCCCCCAGGACACTGAGTCAGCCATGGCATTGCCTAAGGTCACTGGGTCCTTGGAGGATTGGTGTCCCAGACAGTGAATAATAGCTACTGCTGCAGGGAGCTGGAGGGCCTCCAAAAGGTTGGCTATAAGGGGTCCGTTAACTATGGGAGTGCCCTTGGCAGTGAGAAAGCCCCTTTCCTTCCAGAGTGCAGGATGAGTGTGGGCCATTAAGAAGGCATGTTTAGAGTCAGAATAAATATTAGCCTGTTGGCCCTTGGCTATTTGGAGTGCCCTAGTCAAGGCAATTAATTTGGCCTTTTGTGAGGAGGTTCCCATTGGCAGGCAGGTCGCTTCAACTGTGTTAGTGAAAGTGACCACTGCATATGCTGCCTGGCGGTTTCCTGATTTTTCTATAAGGGAACTTCCCTCAACAAACAGGGTGAGCTTGAGTTGGGGATCTGTAAGTGGTCTAGAAGACCTGGCCAAGATGAGGTTAAAGCCTCTACAGCCTTTGGGCAAGAGTGAGAGGAGGTGCCAGAGGAGGAGGGAGCAGGAAGGGGAGTTGCTGGGTTTAGGGCAGGACTGGAGGCCAAAGTAATTTGGGGGTTTTCTAGAAATAGTAAGTGACAAACCTAGACTGAAGGCCCAAGGAAAGAGAGAGAGGAGTGTCTCAGAAGGTCTGAGAGGCAATGGGTGAATTATACCATAACTGGCCTGGACAAGGTGATCTTGAGAGCCTCCTGAGTGAGTTCAGCTGCTGCTGCCAGGGCTCTCAGGCATGGCTGTCATCCACAGACGGTGAGGTCCTGCTGTTTGGATAAAAACATGACAGCCCGAATCGAAGGCCCAGCCTGTTGGGTTAGAACTCCGGTGGCCACTCCTGACCTCTCATCTGTATGGAGATGGTAAGGTTTTGTGGGGTCTGGAAGAGCAAGAGCAGGGGCTGTTAGAAGGGCATCTTGCAGTAGAGAGAAGAGGCGGCGGATGATGGCTGGGTGAGTTAGAGGCCCTGTAGGGGTCTCTTTGGCTGCCTGGTACAGAGGCTTTGCTGCAATGGCAAAGTTGGGGATCCAAAGGTGAAAGAACCCTAGCAGGCACCAAAATGAGAGGATTTGAGCCCCTGTGGTTGGGGGCTTTAAATCTCACAGGGCCTGGACCCTGTCAGAGGTGAGGGTCTTAGACTCCCGGCTAAGTTGAACACCCAAATATACCACTGTAGGAGAGCACAGCTGAGCCTTGGTGAGACTCGATATCCCAGGATCTGAGGAATTCCAGGAGCCCCAAGGTGGCTGTTGGGTCAGAGACAATGCGGGATTGCAGAGAAGAAGATCATCGATGTACTGAAGGAGTGTGCTAGGACCTGGGTCAAAGTTTGAGAGATCTCGAGCCAGAGTTTGGCCAAAGAAATGCGGCTGTCCCAAAAGCCTATGCAAGCTGTCCGAAGGACCAGGAGTCAGGGTCCTCCCACGTGAAGGCAAAGAGGAAGTATGAGTCAGGGTGTAAAGGGACAGTAAAGAAGGCATCTTTTAGGTCCAGAACAGTAAAGTAGGAGGTGGCAGGAGGGACGTTAGACAGGAGATTGTAAGGGTTGTTAACCACTTGGTGAACTGGAATAACTGCCTCATTTATGAGGGGAGGTCTTGAACCAAGTAGTAAACATCAGAGGGCTTACACACGGGAAGAATTGGGGTGTTGCAGGGTGAGTCAATAGGAATCAAAAGTCCTTGAGATAGGAGATGGTGATAATGGGTTTAAGGCCTCAGCAGTGGGTTTCAGAAATAGGAAACCGGGGTCTGGAAGGGAAGGACGAAGGGTCTTTACGGCAAACTAGGACTGGCTGGTGATGAGTAGCAATCACAGGAGTGGAGGTGTCCCATACTTGGGGACCTACTGGATCAGGGGAGTAGAGACAGAACAGTCTGGGGTAGGAACCTGAGAGGCTGTTAAAGTGAGAAGAAAGTGTGACTCAGGAGAGTGTGTGGGGGCTAAAGTGAGTGTGTCCCCGAAGCAGCTGAGAATATCTCGACCCAGTATAGGTGCAGGGCAAGTGGGTATCACTAGGGAAGAATGAGAGAAGAATCGCCTGTGAGAATGCAGGGCAGTGGCAAGGTTTTAAGTGGGGAGGAACGGGTCCTGTCTACCCCCATGACTGAAATTGGTGAGGGGAGTGTAAGGCCCTAGTGAGATGTTAGAACAGAGTAGGTAGCTCCCGTGTCCAAAAGAAAAGCAATGGACATAATTACCCACTACCTGCAGTATTACCTAGGCTCACAGAGGTTCACAGGGTTCACAGAGGCCAGTCCATTCATGGTCCATGCTCAGTGCCTCTATGTCTCTAAGGAGGCACATGCTCTGAGATCTCTGTCACTCTGTAGAGGGTAAATATGTTGTGTGTGTGTGAGAGAGTGAATAAGAGAGAGACAGACAGAGGCAGAGATAGATATACATACAGAGAGACAGAGAGACACAGAGATGCAGGCAGGCAGAGAGAGACAGAGATCTAAAGACAGGCAGCAGAAATGCTCCTGCCACCTCCTGCTGTGTCCAGCTTTTTCTTGGGCTGCTAGACCTGTTTCCTGACAGGGCCTTTCAGAAGATTCTCTTACATATTTTGTGGTGCTGGGGAAGGAACCTAAAGTTTCATGCCTGGTGGCAGGTAAGTGCTCTACCACCCAACTTGTTCTCAGCTCTTTATTTATTACAAAAGGTTCTTACTATATAGATCAGGCTGGCGTCGGACACAGATGTCCACCTGTTTCTGCCTTCCCAGTGCTAGGGTTAAAGGCATGTGCCACAATTGCCCAGGCTGGCCTCTCACTCTGTAGCCCAGGTAGGCCTTGAACTTGTGACCTTCTTGTCACAGCTTCCTGTGTAGATGGCTTCACAGGCTGCTTTCTGGTGGGAGATTCTTTCCATTCCTGTACCATCAGAGCACTTCACCCAGAGCCCGGGCCTGCTCCAGCGGGCCTGCACTGACAGGCAAAAGGAGGGGCTTTCCTCTGCCCCCTCCATCTCCATCCACGCTCACACAGAGGGTGCCTTATAAGATTGAGTAAAATGTGTGGGAGATGGCTCAGCACTTAAGAGCACTGCCTTCTCTTCTATAGGTCCTGATTTCAGTTCCCAACAACCTCGTGGTAGCTCACAACCATCCGTAATGAGGTCTGGTGCCCTCTTGAGGAAGAAACCTGGTCAGTCATCCTCATCAGCTTATGAAACCCAGCATGGACAAGTTCAACAGAAACAAAACAAAACAAAACAAGAAACAAACAAAAATGTGGAGGTCCTCGTCCTCCTGATGTATTCTATACTCTGGAATGCTCTCTCTAGGAACTCCACCAGGTGCTTTGGAATCCATGTCTCTCTTCCCTTGCCAAAGTTGACCACATGAGGCCTTGCCTCCCCTGTGAGCGACAGCTATGAGGGGCCCTCTGTAGTGTTCCAGGCTGCAGCTTTGTGTCCTTCCTGGGTGTGCCATCCTTCATCTGGCTGGCGTTCCCACTGGGTCTGGGTTTCTCAGAGGCAGTGTGTCGTCTATCGGGTTAAACTGCGCTGCTGGGCCTGGGTTTCTCAGAGGCAGTGTGTCGTCTATCGGGTTAAACTGCGCTGCTACACTTGCTGCTTTTGAGGCATCTGTGGGTTTGGCATATGGTGAGTCCAGTCGATTCAGTCATTCAAACCAGCAGGGTTTCCTGAGGACGTGGTTCTGCTGTGGCCAAGGAACAAGAAGGCAGATAGATATGCTTCCTGCCTTCGAGAACAACCCACATTGCAGTGGTCACATTCCAGGACTAACTGGGTGTGATGTATGGTGGTCCTAGGAAAAGATCCTGTTAATGGAAACAGTAAAAAAGCAATTTGTATCTGAGTTTTATCTCGAGATTGTAAAAATTCTCTTGTTTATGCCAAGTGCTTGCTATGAAAAGGGGAGTTCTGGAACCGCCCAATTCCTGAACTGGCTGTGGTCATGGCTATAACTGATAAGTTTTTGTGCCCTGAAGAGATTCTTTTTATTTTCCTGAAATAAAGTTTGCTTCTGGTTTAATAGACTTTGGTGGTCTGTCCCCCATCATTGTGCAACCCCTGGAGCCAACACTAACCATTTCTGGGGAAGTCCTAAGAGAGTCAGTGACTCTTTGGGGCTTCTGCCCAAGGCATCCTCTGCCCCTACTTACTCAGGATCTGAGAGACACAGAGTCCCTTGGCATCCTTTTTTGCCTGAAGGCTTAATTCTCCTTATCTCTCTCCCTCCTCCCTTCCTTCCTTTTAAAAGACGGGGCTTTGTCATGTACCCCAGGCTGGCTTGGAGCTCACTCTGGCTATGGCGCCCAGGCTGGCTTGGAGCTCACTCTGGCTATGGAGCCCAGGCTGGCATCTCAAGCACTAGGTTCATAGGCAAGCATCATCCCTGGGTGCATGTCTATTCTGACCATGACTGTGGAACTCTGCAGGTATCTATTGCATGGCACATGAAGCAGAGTGAAGGAGCCAGAGTCCAGCCCACAGTCTGAGTGCTGACTATGAGCCCAGGTGGGAGGCTTCACCTACCTAGAGGTTGCATCTTTGTCTAATTGTTTCCTCAGGGATGCAACTCAAAGAGCACATGGCCTTTTGGGTATCATCCATGGATGCTGCTCTTGGTGTTGAGAAGTTTCAACTCTTAGTCTGGGGAAAGACTCTATGAGGCTGGCTGACAGCCACTCATATCCCTCCAGCATCCCTCAGGCTCCAGAGAGAACCCAGTTGTAGGCTGCCAAGTGCATTGGTGGTGGGTTTCATCCCGTAGAGCAATGGGCCAGAGGGCACCCTACTCCCTGGGGCCTGAGTGCTACAGACCAAGGTTCTAGACCTGGATGATCAAGGCTTTGATTCTCTCCCCATCTACACAGACAATTGTGAGATCATCATACCTGTATAACGTGCTCCTAGGTGTCAGGTTTAAGCAGAAATCACCTGGTTTAGAGCTAATGGGAACAAACTTAGGTGTGTGCGGAGGGCATGGCAGGTCACATGAACAGCCAAACTAAGAGGCATGCCTGTGTATGTGTACAGTGACAGGCTTGGCATTTTAGAGCTCTGGTTGTAGAGTCCTTGGTCCTTGCTGACTGTATTCCAAGGTTGATTCTAGGAACTGTCTGCCGCTACTGACTAGTGTGATATCTGCATAATTTATCTTACGTGTTCTTACCTCTGCACCCGCCAACAGACACCTGCGTGCTGGCCATGGTGAGCAGTGTGGTCCCAAATGCAAGAGGGCAGTTATCTCTGCAGTGAATATATGGAATGTCTCAACTGTGTCGTATCATCTTTGGTCTAGTTTTACTTTTCTGAGGACCCCACACTGACATCCACAGTAGATAGTTTGAGGACCTGATTTTGCAAACTCCATTTAAAAAAGGGGCTTCCTTCACCTTAAGTTGTATAAAGAGCAGGGGCTGATCTCAGCTCTAGAAATGTGCTGTGATAGCAGAATTTAAACAGATACCCTAAAAATAGCCAATTAAGGAGCTAGGGAGCAGGGTCATAAAATTTAACGAGGTCCAGATGCGTCCAGGAGACATCCTGCCCTTGAAGATACCTTGTCAGGTATTAATGGCTCTGTTAGGTTTTCACACACAAAAACTGACCAACGATTTCAGAAACTACCTTACCCTATGCCCTCCTTACCCAATCCCAAGACGACAAGAAATGAACTCCCCTGATTTCCCCTTTAAAAGTTCTACCCTCCCAGGGCTCCCTGCCACACTTTCTGCACCCACCATGCTGGGCTGCTGGAAAGGTGTTGGTACAAACTGAGTTTGAATATTAAAAACCCTTATGTAATTTGCATTGGAAATCCAGCTCCATGAATTCATTTGGGGACCAGAAAATTGGACATAACAATAGACCCATTCAAATTTCCAACAGACATAAGGCTACGTTTTTGTTGTTTATTTTCTTGATGACAGGTTTTTTTGGTTATTGATACAGGGTCTCTCTGTGTAGTCTTTTTTTTTTTGAAGGTGTCAAGAAAGCCTTTTAATGAATCTATTTTACAAATGCACTGAAGAGTCATGCAATGCTGCCTGCATTCGACGTAATCCTGGGCCACAAGTCCGCACACTCCTTTGCAACTGGACCCATGATAGCAGAACCTTTCATCTCGCCTTTATTGTTTACTATGACCCCTGCGCTGTCTTCAAAATAGAGAAACACCCCATCTTTTCTTCGATATGACTTTCGTTGTCGAATTACAATGGCTGGATGGACCATTTTTCTTAGCTTTGGTTTGCCTTTCTTAACTGTGGCCATCGCCATGTCACCCACACCAGCAGCAGGAAGTCTGTTCAGTTGTCCCTTGATTCCCTTCACAGAGATGATATACAAATTTTTTGCTCCTGTATTGTCAGCACAGTTGATCACAGCTCCTACCGGAAGACCCAGGGATATCCAGAATTTCGCTCCGGAGGACCCACCACGTCCCCACTTTGACATCTTGAATGCCCGGAAAGAGTCAGAAAGCTCTCTGTGTAGTCTTGACTGTCCTGGAGCTCATTCCCTTGATCAGGCTGGCCTTGAACTCAGAGATCCGCTTGCCTCTGCTTCCAGAGTGCTGGAATTAAAGGCGTGCGCCACCACCCGGAGATGACAGCTATTCTTACACCCTGTGACTGACTGCCCTTTGCCCACCTGGGTCATCCAAGAACCCTGGTCTTCAGCTCCATGACCATTATTCTTTTTATTTCTTATTTCTTTTCTTTTCTTTTTTCCTTTTTTTGGTTTTTCAAGACAGTGTTTCTTGTAGCTTTGGAGCCTGCCCCATTATTTATTATTCTAAGAGCAAGACCTTTCACTAGGTTCACAATGCACTTAGGTCCCAAGGGTTAGAGAGTGGACCATGTTTGAGGAGTCTTTGCTTGGCTTGCAGCACAAAGTTCATTCTGTAGAATGACTACAAGGGTGTAAATTGTGTGCTTTTTCTGGGAGGGGTAATGGGTGTAAGGGAAATCGCTTCAGGCATGACTATGACCTTTGAAAAGTTACAGATGGTTTCAGGGGGACCAGGCCCAAGGCAGAGAGCTGCAGGTAGGGGGCAATCGTCACCAGTGGGAGTGGGGAGGGAAAGGCCCTGGGGGTGGCATCTTGAGACTATTTTATCAGTCATTCTGCAATATACCACCAAGCTCTCTTTCATCGAGGCTCTGCAGCTCAATATCAATACAAATCTTTTGTTTGGGTTTTACATGTTTACCAGCCAAGCTCGCTGGATCATTGTGAATTTGCCCCCTTTCCCTTGAAGATATGGACAGTGTGAAAGATGATTTTGCTACTACTATGATGTGGTTCTAGGATGAAACACAAACCTCTTGCATGGGTAGCAGATGCTGTACCACTAAATAGCATTAACCTTATGAAAAAAGATTTGACATCAGCTTGTCCTGGTTAGTTTAACCTTGACTCCTCTGGAATCAGATGTTGAAAGACCAGCTTTTAAAACTTCAAGAGATACAGCAGGGGGGGTTTTCCTCTGTTGGAGTGGTGCAGACACTCACACACTTTCAACGGGCAGCTGTCCAGGTCTGGCTCCCAGTCGGGCATGCAAGGGCTGGTAATTAAAGAGCTGGGAGTTAACTGCAGCCCAGGATTAGGAAATCATGGGAACTATGCTCTGGGGGCTGAGCTCTCCCATGTCAGCTGAGGCCATGCTGGTCCAGAAAGGTTGTATCACGGGTGGGACAAGGAGCAGGCTGGTGGAGAGGGCTGAGGGAATGTTGTGGACTGGGCCTACTTTTAGGAATTCAAGACCTAGGGTATTGGGTGAGTGGGGAAAGGCTATGGGTGATCTATCTTAATACCTTGGAGAGTGTCATGGTTTTATAAAGCTAGAGTTGAAGGGCGCTGGGAGCAACCACCTCTGTTTCACTCATCCTGGCTCTGGCTTTGCTTACCGCACAGGCACATAGAGAGTAAGTGACTTGCCTCAGATGTTGTTGAGATTTCAGTTCAAGCTGGGACCAGAGTCCAGGATCCTTTTCATAGGCATCCATGGCTGGAAAATGCAAACTCCAAGAGACAAGCCTCTATCTTCCTCCCCCCTCTTCTTCTTCTTCTCCTACCCCTCTTTCTTTCCCCAAACCAAGCCATACTCAGATACACTTATTACAACCTCCATACTTCAGGAAGGACACGGTCAGACAGTTATTACTAGTACTCAAGAACTTCCAACTTCTGTTCTTGTACGCTCTATCGAAATCAGTAGCCACTGGAGAAGCTAATGAAGTCTTTCTCGGAGGCTGCGCACAGGCGACTTCACATTTAGCAACTTCACATTTAGTTAACTGATCCTGATTGGTCAGAAGGTACACAGCCTTTCAACTGTACCCAAGCCTACTGTGACCTCCAGGGATGAAATGAACCTGGCGGAATGATTGGTCAGAAGGTCCACAGCCTTTCAGCAAAGGAATTGCTGCTTTTCTGATGAACCCTAACATACAAACAAAACCAATTCTAGGGGCTCTGGTCTCAACATGTCTGGATTTAAAGGAGTTAAGCCTATGTTGATGGCAGAAGGTGAGGAGGACGTAAGCATGAAATTAGAATTTTCTCACCCCACAAGATATTTTGTGTCAAAGTAGCCGTATGTATCAATCTTCAGAAATACCTCATGGAAGCCAAGAGGAGTTATATTAATTACTTTTCCATTTCTGTGATAAAACATCTTGCCCCAAACTGACTCATGGAAGAGAGAATTTATTTTGGCTTATGGTTCCAGAGGGTCCATCCTGTGTAAACTGAAGACTGCTTTTTGGTTTCCCGGCCACCCAGATCCGAATAATCACACAAAACTATATTAATTACAACACTGTTTGGCCAATGGCTCAGGCATATTCCTAGCTCTTAAATCTTAAATTAACCCATTTCTATTAATGTATGTATCACCATGAGGCTGTGGCTTACTGGTGAGGTTCTGGTGTCTTTCTCCTTCAGCATCTCTCAGACTCTGCCTTCTTACCTCCATCTCTACTTGTATTTCTCCCTGCATTTAGTTTAGCTTTCCTGTCTGCCTATATTCTGCCCTGCCATAGGCCAAAGTAGCTTCTTTATTAACCAGTGGTAATAAAACATATTCATAGCATACAGAAAGGAATCCCACATCCATCTTGGCAGGGCAGCCTGGCAGCAAGTGTAGGCGTGTTGGCCAGAGCAGGAAGTAAACACCTCATACCCTCAACTGCAAGTGTGAAGTAGAGAGAAGGAACTGGAAGTTGGGTGAGACTATCCGACCTCAAAATCCACCCACGTGACTCCATTCCTCCAGCTAGGCTGTAGTGTTCAAATACTGGAGCCTGTGAGGGATATTTCTCATTCTAGCCACTGCAGGAGAATTTCAATACTGTCAGGGAAAGACATTTTCCTCAGACCAATCCAACTTGAGAGACATTTTGTTAGTGACACATGTTCCTTCCTCCTACAAACAATGACACATTCTGTGTGCTAGCCACATATTTTAAAGCACACAAGTTCTGCACACAAAACTTCCCTTGGTGTCTCCAGCTCCTTCAGCTGCCTATACCTGGTCTGTCTTGGCATCCCTGTTTCTGCAGGGTTATTCCCACTTTCGCCAGAATCAGCTTTCCCCTTTCTTGTCTTTGGGAACCTTCTCTCCCATTTTTTTCTGGGCCTTTTAGGCTCTGGCTTTGGAGGAACAGGTTTAGCAGAGAACCTTGCAGAGGCCTCTGCATCACTTGGTTTTATCTCCATTAGCACCCTTGGCCCTTCTTTTGGGCATGACCGGAATGTGTGGTGCAATGTAGCTCTGTGTAGCTCTGGCCAGTCTGGGGCTACTGATGTTTTTTCTTCACCCTTTCCTCAAGCCTCTTTTCTTTCTGTTGCTGTGATAACTGTATGATCAAAAGCAAGGGGCTGGGGAGAGGGTCAATTTTAGCTTATAGGTTACAGTCCATCATCAAGGGAAGACAGGGAGGGAGCGTGAAGCAGAAACCATGGAGAAAAGTCCTTTATTTGTTTGCTTCCATGATACCTTGGACTCAGGACCAAGCACCCCGGGGTAGCACTGCCTGGAGTGGGTTTCCCCATCAATTAACAATCAAGGAAACACCCCCACAGACATGTCCACAGGACAATCTGATGGAGGCAATGCTTCAGCTGGGGTTCTCCCTTTCTGGTGTCTCTCTTTAGGTCCAGATGGCAAACACTGACTGGCACAGGCACACAGAGAGAGTTAGAAAGACCAGGGAGGTTTGTGGCTCAGGCTGTAGCGGGCCAACCTTCCCTGTGCTCTCTCCCCAGGATGAAGAAGAGCTGATGAGCTTGTGGTGAAGACGGTGGCGTGAGAATGAAGTCACAGGCACTGGGATGGAGCCAGCGTCGGCCCTGTTCCCGAGAGTCCAGTGCTACTTGCATAAGCCATTTCGCTCCCCATGCCGTAACTGAGATCCCGCCAGCTGGGGAGTCTTGAGGTCTTAGGTGGCTGCTGAGTTTTCTGTCAGTAGTTACAGTTCAAGTTGTCTTTCTTGTGGGCATGGGCTCCTCCCATCATCCCACATGGGAATTGTTTGAATCTTAGCTTGTTAGTGATTTTCTAAGTGTGCTGTCAGTCAATGCTATAAAAGAGAGGGGGTAAAGAAAGCTGGGAAAAACTGCTCTATTTTGTTTCAACCAGGTGAGAGAAAGCGAGAGCACGCGCTCTTAGATGCTTACCGGCCCCTCTATCTATAACCATAGAGCGGAGCTGTAGAATTTGGCCTTAGGCAGGGAGAGGCATCTATTTGGGTTCGGCTGCCTCGCACATATTTGTGCTCTCTGGGGTGCTTGGCTGAGAAGTGGCTGCTGACATTCGGGCTCTTCCTTCAGTATGCTGACTCTGTTGGTCACAGTTGACACCCCACCCTGCACAGCAGCTCCTGTGTCTGTGCTTGGCCCTTCTCAGGGGGAAACCTAGACAGGCCATGGCCTCTCTGAGCCTCAGTTTCTTCACGTGCACAGTGGAGACAGCAGTGCTTGTTCTGACAAGCCTGTCGAGTAAGGCTGAAGGTAAATAACATAGCGCCTGTGAAAGTGCCTTGTAAATCATTGGCATACAGACATACGGTAATGAGCATTGGTGTACAGACATATGGTAAAGGGCATTGACGTACAGACTACGGTAATGAGCACTGGCGTACAGACATACGGTAATGTCACTAATTATTATCAGGGCTATTTCAGTATGACATTCCTTCCCTCTTCTGGTTCACATGTGAAATCAAATGAATTTTATAATAAAGTGGTACAAAAATGTAGGACAAAAGGTCTAGACATGGTGACACTCACCTGTAAGCCCAGCTTGCTACCTCCCAAGTAGTGGGATTAAAGCTGTGCACCGCCACACTGCTAAGAGTGGCCATTAAAGCTGTGCATCGCCACACTGCTAAGAGTGGCCATTTTAAACGGCAGGGAGTAGTGTGACCAAGGTCAGTGACAACCTATCAGAAATCCCCATTGACTTTATCTTTTCAAATTCCTTCCCCCCTCTGTCCCCAGCACCACAAGCTGCAGAAGGCCAAGCAGGACATAGCCTGCTTGCTCAAGGAGTACCAGGAAGTCAAGAACTCCAAGCTTGGGCTGGACGTGGAGATTGCCACTTACTGGAAACTGTTGGAGGGTGAGGAAATCCAGTGAGGACAGGGGCTCTGGGTGTGAGTAGGGGTATCCTTTTAGGTTCTTATTCAGAGATAAAATAGTGTCTGGGAGGGTAGACTAGTTTCTGGGTGGACAGAATAGTGCCTGGGTGGGTAGAATAGTGTCTGGGTGGACAGAATAGTGTCTGGGTGGGTAGAATAGTGTCTGGGTGGGTAGAATAGTGTCTGGGTGGGTAGAATAGTGTCTGGGTGGACAGAATAGTGTCTGGGTGGACAGAATAGTGTCTGGGTGGGTAGAATAGTGTCTGGGTGGACAGAATAGTGTCCAGGTAGAGGCCATTCAAAGTTTGATGATGTCACTGTTTACTTATTTTGCAGAGAGGGAAACTGAGGTCCCGAGGGGGTGGGAGGCTAAGCTAAATGACATGAACAGCTTGCAAAACCAGAGGGTGTCAGCTATGACCCTTCATCTTTCCTCTCCCCTTAGGTTGTGTAAAGATGTGGGCTCTGTCAACATCTGTAAGTTGGATGTGTGGGCATGTGGCTCCCATGGGTGTCCATAGTCTATTAGGTCATATCTAACTGGGAACTGAGCCTCCTTCAATGGGTGAGGGAGAACAGACATGAAGTCTCTGAGAAATAATAGACAATGGTCCCAAATACTTGCCCGGTACACAGATCAGTCTACACTATCTATGAAGTTTAAGTTAATAAATGTATCAAGATCTGAGTGCCGCCCCACACAACTAGTTCTGCAAAATAGCTTGAGCTTTCCATTCCTCACAGAATGTTCTGTGTGTGGATCATCTGGAGAAATGATACACTTAGGTGTGTCAGGGTCTGCAGGTAGCTGGGAACTCCTGGACTTCAGGATCCCACTCTTTATGAAGCCCCTACGTAGGTGTCCTCTGACCCAGCTGCCCCTCAGCTATATTTCTAGATGATTCCTGCAGCACTTCCTGACAACTTTTGCTAATCCTTTGTGTGAACACCTCTCAACATTGGTTCAAGCAGAATGAAATATCCAAATTGCTGTGATGCTTCCCTAAGGAGGGAGCAGCAGGCTGCAGTGTGCTGAGGTTTTAAAGGACTGTGCTCTGGGCCCTCAGAATAGCAACAGAGTTTACGATCCTGGGTTACATGACTTCTGATCTTGTGTCTCTCTCCAAGGGCAGTGGCATGGTCTGTGGGGACCTGGCTTCCCCCATCTCTTGTGGCCCAGAGGACATGGTCATCAGCAGTGGTGCCCAGTGCTCCTCCTCTGCAGTGGAGGCTTGCTCCAGGATGAGACTGGTGCGATTTGCATAGACAGGTCTGGGATTCTGGACTCTTGTGTCTGGGAAGAGGCTGGGGTGGGTAGGAAGGATCACCATTGCTCTCACAGACCGAATGGCAGTTTAGTAACTTTCCCTTTCAGGGGACCTAGAAGTAGTAGCTCCCTAGTTTGCTTTTTTATTGAAGATATTATCCACTGTTTGCAACTGAGCCCTGGGTTGGGTGGGAGCTATGTAGAGGGGCCTACAGCATTGTGGGAGCATCTTGGGCTTTTCCCTTGGACGAGAGGGGCCATAGATGTTGCTCTGAAGAGGGAGAGATGCCATTTGGCTGAAGGGAAGCCATTTGATTTACCTGAGACAGGACTCCATGCCTGGAGACCCAGTCAGTATCCAGACTGGAAACCCTGGTTATCCAGATACCAGGATGCAAAGTCTGGCTGTGGAGAACCAGCGATTCTGATGTGCGGTTGGGGCAGGGTTGCATTTGTGAGACGCACGTGACTCCTTTCCTTCTTCACACTGCATTAAGTCAGTGGTAAGAGGCTTCCCCTGGTAGCCCAAGGCTCAGCTCACCTCCTTCACTGCTTCCTCTCCAACCAGAGCTCTGGTTGTTTATGTTCCTCGGGTGTGGTCCCTGCAGGGCATTTGTCTCACACGGAGGTCCACTGGGTCCTGGAGTGTGAATCTTGCTTTTAAACAAGATCCTGGGAGATTCCTCTGCAGCCAGTGGGAGGGCTGCTGCTTGGTGCAGAGGTGAGGGGGGAGTTGGGCAGTTCTGGCTGTGGAGGAGACGTACTTTTTTATTCTAGGAGCATCAGATTAATTAGTCTTTTAGCTTCTGCTGCAGGGTCAGAGCCCAGCCTGGGACATGCAGCAGGACAGGATGGGGAAAAAGCCCAAAAAGAGACGAAAATGAAAGCCTATGTTAAATTAAGCACCCACTCAGCTTCTGACATGACGTGTATATATTTCATTTATTTCTCTGAAAAGCAATGTTAGTGTCCCATTTTACAGAAATGGAAGCCAAGACCCTAAGAAGTGACTGTACTAAAGCACACAGCTGGCTCAGGATGCAGAATCAGGTATAGAGAATTCCAGTGTTAATAACTTCCTGTGACATCATTCCCTAATAGTTTGGGCTCACCATTCTGGCTTGTCTGATGCTCCCAGACAGGGTCCTACCTGTCCTGTTCAACTAGTTGTTGACATTTCAGTTAAGAAATAGAAGGTGGCACAGGGTCTCCCCGAGTAAATGAATCTTAGGATAGTCAGTTCAGACTGCCTGTGTGGGGACCCAGGTTTAAGTCTCAGAACTCTGTTGGAGTCTTGGCCAATGACTTAGACAGAAGGCACTGATTCCTGAGCTGACAGTCTATCCTCATTTGGGCTCTAGTTCTATAATAAAACACTGACCAAAAGCACCTTACAATCATCGTTTATCATGAAGGGAGATCAGGGCAGGAACTCAAGGCAGGAACCTGGAAGCAGGAACTAAAGCAGAAACCATGGAAGAACTCTGGTTACTTGCTTGCTCCATATGGACCCATAATCTTTTAATACAACCCAGGAATGCCTCCTAAGGTGTGGCACCATCTCAGTGAGCAATTAAGAAAATTCCCCCTTGGTCTTGCCTACACACCAATAGGATAGAAGTACTCTCTCAATTGAGGATCCCCATTCCCAGATGACTCTAACTTGTGTCAAATTGACAAAAATATCCTAGCCAGAATATAGTCCCAGGAAGCCACACCTGTGGAGGCCTGCTCAGAGTCCCATCTGGCTGCATGGGTTGAATGAAGACAAGAGTTTCCGATGGAGAGCTCACTTCCTGTATATTATTTGATACTTACAAAAAAAGATCCGAAAAAGATATCACCAACAAAAGATATTTTCTTAAATTATGCATTTGTTCTTAAGTCATAGCAAAGCCTTTGGGCAATTCTCCTGTTCTTCTGATGGAGTTCTGATGTCTTGGATGTGTCCCCCACAGCCTCAGCGGTTAGGCCACTGACGGGAAGGGAAGTTCATGTTTTCCCTCTGAGGGTTCAGACTGTGTCTGCCAAGACAGACTGATAGACAAGACTGACAGACAAAATGGGAGAAATGCTGATCAATTCACTCATGCGAACACATTCACAGGGGCCACATAAGGAGGATGGGACTCAAAAAGAAAAAACGATAGCCAGATGACTGACTTTTCAGTCATCTGAACATTTGAGCACTGGCAGAAATTGAATCTCCTGCTCCTGGGCAGATAGCAGCAAGTTACAGGAGCGGGAAGGGAGAGATGGTCATTAAACAACCCCCCTCCCTCGTGACCTCTTCGGGCTTCTTACCAAAGAGCAGAGCAAGTCTGACTGGAGTTTGTTGAAGTTTAGCTGCTTTTTTCTCTTCCTTGATGGTTAATATTTCCAACTTATTTGATAAGATCCTTAAGGAATTACATTTACTTGTGAGGAAATTTCCCCAGCCAGGCAAGGAGAGAAAAGCCTGACGAGATAGCAAGAGAGGGGCAAAGGCTCATAGGAAACTGGCTGCCCCTGAGCTGGTGACCACGGAGAGGGTGCTTGCCTTTGTGATGGGATAGTGATGGTCATGGCAGCAGCGGTTACGTGCTGGTGGGAGTGGTGATGGCAGCAGTAGTGATGGTGGTGGCTGGTGGTAGTAATGGTGATGGTGGTGACTGGTGATAGTTGTGGTGATGGTGGTGACTGGTGGCAGCTATGGTGATGGTGGTGGCTGGTGGTAGTTATGGTGATGGTGGTGGCTGGTGGCAGCTATGGTGATGGTGGTGGCTGGTGGCAGCTATGGTGATGGTGGTGGCTGGTGGTAGTTATGGTGATGGTGGTGACTAGTGGCAGCTATGGTGATGGTAGTGGCTGGTGGTAGTTAGGGTGATAGTGGTGACTGGTGGCAGCTATGGTGATGGTGGTGACTGGTGTAAGTTATGGTGATAGTGGTGACTGGTGGCAGCTATGGTGATGGTGGTGGCTGGTGGTAGTTATGGTGATGGTGGTGACTGGTGGCAGTTATGGTGGTGGTGATTGGTGGTATTATGGTGATGGTGGTGACTGGTGGCAGTTATGGTGGTGGTGATTGGTGGTAGTTATGGTGATGGTGGTGACTGGCAGTAGTTATGGTGATGGTGGTGACTGATGGAAGCTATGGTGATGGTGGTGACCGGTGGCAGTTATGGCGATGGTGGTTTTGGTGATGTGATTATGATGGTGGTGGTAGTCATGATGGGTAGAAGAGATGGAGGTAATAATGTTGGTAGCCAAGGTGATGGTATAGTAGAGATGCTGGTGATGGTGATGAGACAGTGGTAACAATGGTGGTAATGGTGGTTGTCTTAGTTACATTCCTATTGCTGCGAAGAGACACCATAGCCAATGCAACTTATCCAAAAAAGTGTTTAACTGGGAGCATGGCAGGCAGACAGTCACGGTGTTGGAGCCATAGCTGGGAGCTTACACCTGATCCACAAACAGCAGAGAAGTGGGGGAGAGAGAGGAAGAGAGAGGAAGAGAGGGAAAGAGAGAGAGAGAGAGAGAGAGAGAGAGAGAGAGAGAGAGAGGTTTGGTGTAGTCATCTAAAAGCTCAAAGCCACTCCCAGGGGCACATGTCTTCTAATAGGGCCTGTCCTCCTAATCCTTCCTAAACATTAACATTCCACCAACTGGAACCAAACATTCCAATATATGAGCAATGAGGGCCGTTCTCATTCAAACCACCATATGGCCATGGTGACAGTTGTGTATGTGTTGATGGTGTCAGTAGCCATGGTGGTGGTGGTAGTGACAATGGTGATAATGACGGTGGTTGTTTTGATGGTGGCAGCGGCAGTGTTGATGGTGGTGGTGGTTAGTGATGATGCCAATAGCCATAGTTCTGATGACAGTGACCATGGTGCTGGTGGAGACAGTGGTATGCAGCTATGGTGATGGTGGTCATGGTCATGGTGGCAGAGCAGTGGTGATGGTGGTCGTAGTAGGAACGGCATCAGTGACAGTGGCGGAGCAGAGGACACACTCACCAGTTTGGGCTTTGGGATGACATTCATGTTGAATGCATGCACCTCTGTGCTGCCCCTGCCCCCCTGTTCCCTGGTTTCTCCCCTTTCACCATCTTTGCTGTCAGCACTAATGGAGTTTCCTTGGCTTGTGAACAAGGATAAATGAGCAGGGATTTGCAGGGGCACCCAGGTGACATCTGGAGAAGGCAGTAAATTAGCACAAGGCAGTACGAATGATCCTTTCTCACTGTGGCAAGCCCCACATGGAAGGAAGCAGAACTTGGTACTGATGTCCTAGTTGCCATGGTGCTGAATGAACTGACTCTTTACAGGGTCCCCTTGCAGTGCCCACACCCAGAGAGCAGCAGGGAAGGACGGGCAGGCGGGCTGCAGTTCTCAGGTGCCTGTCTAACTGTGACCTCACCTTACAGTTCCTGCGCAGTGCAGAGAATTTGTGCTTTTCACTGTGTTTGCCTCGGGAGTAATAAGATGAAGTTGTATTTCCTGGACCACAGTGACTACTCAGGGCACAGTGAAGGACTCAGGGGAGAAGGAACCATCCTAGGGGTGTTTATGAGAATGATCAAAGCAGAGGAGACTGAGTCTTGGAGAGGGAGGGCTAGTGGCTTCAGAGGGGGAAAAAGACAGCTCAGGTCAAGCTTATGGTTACTTCAGAAGATCTGCAACCCACGCTTTCCGTGGGAACTGTGGGGAGATCACACACTATTGAAACCGTTACCTGCAGAGGTCTGAGTTCTCTGATGAAGCTGCTAGCTCGGTCTGTGCTTCACAGGAAAAGCAAGCAGCCCCTCCTCGTCACTTAGGTCGCTCATTTTCTGGCTTTTCCTTAATCTATCGGTTTCAGAGACCTGCACTCCTTTCACTTATTTCTTCCTGGGGAGCTGAGCGGGCAAAGTGTCTGCTGGGCAAGCACAGGGACCACATAAAAAGTGGGTCATGGCCATGGACAGCTGTACCCCAGTGCAGGGTGTGGAGACAGACACCTTCCCAGAACTCAAGAGCGCCAGGCTAGCCAATCAGCAAGGGTCAGAGAGAGGCCCTGTCTCATAGATAAGGTGGGGAGTGTGCAAGGAAAGCACTAACCACAGTCCCTGTACATATGAACGCATACAGCACACACACGGTACACACACACACATAATACACCACACACACACATACAATACATTGCACATACATATGCACACACTACACACACATATACATACATATACACACGGCACACACAGTACACATGTTACATACATACACAAACTACACACACAGTATACACACATACACATGCTATACGTATACTACACACACTAAACACACTATACACACTATACACACATGTACATATACAGTATACTACACACACATACACATATACACACATACACACATTACAATACACTATACACACTTATACACGTACAACACATTACACACATACACACATTACATACATTACACACATATATACACACCACAACATACATATACATGCACTACACACACCACACATTGGTTTTCTAATAAAAAGTCTATAAATACACTTGGCTGCTTCCTGTTGTCTTGCTCAGGGAATATAGCTCTTGTTAGAAGAAGGCTACAAGAGCCCTGAGTCCTGTGGTCCTGAGAGTTGATGTTGTGTGCTTACTACTGGCCCCAGGGTATCAGAGGGAGAGGACTACATCCTCACGATCAACCTTGTCTAGCTGAATCAGTTGACTGTTCTGTGCACACAAACATGGAAGCAATAAAAAGCTTAGTTGTGTCCTCCAGAGTCTGACCTTTTCACTAGTCAGTGCGTGGTCTCACAGTTCGGGGTCTGAGATTACCTATCTCAGGTTGCTTTGGTCCATATCCTTGTTGAGACCAAGACATTTTCTCCAGCCTGGACTCACTTCAGCATCCCAGGAGCACAGGCTGTGGCAGGGCTAAAAAGGCAGCCCTTTCATCTCAGAAGTCCTGCAGGGCCCCAAACACAGAGGCTACTTCCGCTCGAAGGTCACCAAGACCTGGCGGTCCAGCAGCCCCATTGCCATCGTCTGACGTTTGCACTGAAATTTAATCTCCGGGTAGATGAATGATCTGGCTTAAATGATGTGGTGACCATGGATGTGGTCAAGGCCCAGAGAGTTGGGATGAAGGAGGGAAAGGCAAGAGCCTTGCAGGAGCCTGTCTGGGGTCACCTGGCAAACCTCAATGGAGTAGCTAGCGTTCTCCAGCTAGCTCATAATTCTTGTGGCTTGAAGTTAGGAATCATCAGAGTGACTCAGGTCTTACCAATGACAGAGGCTGGGAGCTGGGGATGGAGGATAGTAGGGCAGCAGAGGGGCTGGGGGACAGACCTGCCCATGAGGGCGACTCTAGTGTGTTCTAATGCAGGGATGGAGTCTGAGAAGGCTGAGTGTCAATGGCTCCTACTTTCTCAGCTTCTTGAGATCACTCTACACATCACAGATCTGGCATGCCCTGAGCTCCATCCTGGAGCCTAGTGAAGGTTCAGAGCAGGAGACACTTTCTGTCCCCAAGAAGTTTCTAGCTTGACCTTTTGACAAGGCCTGAAGGCGTGGAGGCAGAGCTGGAGATCTTCAGGGCTCTAGATGCTGGAATGCAGAGGTGGTGGCAGCTGGTAAACAGAGATCACTGAGTACAGGCACAGACAAAGGGCACAGGACTGGCCCATGTGTCCATCTGCTTTGAATGGCAGTGAGGTGGTCCTGGAGCCTCAAGAGGGCAGACTTGTCTCCTTGTGGAGTGGAGGTCTGGGGACCCTGCCCTCGGTGGGAAGTTGCTCAGGAATTAGGAGTTGGTGGGGAAGAAGCACACGCCTGTGCTGGGAGTGATCCGAGCCCAGTGGTGGGAGGTGGCAGTGAATTTGTATGGGGCTCTGGTTGCTGAGCATGTGAATGGTAGGGCTGAAGGACAGGTGTGCTAGCTAGTTTTATGTCAACGTAACAGAAGCTAGACTCACCAGAAAGGAGGGACCCTCAAGTGAGAAAATGCCCCCATAAGGTTGGTTGGGCTCTAGGCAAGTCTGTAGGTATTGATTCTTAATTAGTGATTGATGGGAGAAGGCCTGGCCCATAGTGGTCGTGGGTTTAG
>PVIU01024819.1:0-24835 GCA_004026605.1 Ondatra zibethicus
GGGGTGGGGGGTAGTGGGAGGGGACCGGGAGAAGGGGAAGAAAGGAAAAAAATTTTTTTTATCTTTAATTATGTTCTTGAATGGAAAAAATAAAACAAAACAATGTATGAAAAAAAAAATAAAAAAAAAAATAAAAAAAAAAGTGACCTATGGGACATATATGTATTAAAAGGCAAAAGAGGGCATAACATAAAATCTGATGTAATAATGTATTCACTCTTAAAGCCAAGAGTTATCGTTTGTAATTTGGCAACATATTTAGAAATAGTCAGCAACAGTTCTATTGTTTGTGGAGGTTTTCACTACAAGAATGAAAAACGTTGGAAAGCAACAGTTGGAATTTAAAGTCCCATTAATAAAAAATGTATTTGGATACCCTGAATCTATTTGCTATGAAAATGAAAATTTTGCAGTTTAAGTTTTAGCTACAAACACAAATTCATTGTTTTAGGGCCTTGACCAGGATATTATTCAGTTTGTCAAACTCATATGCAGTCCCTTGGTATTTTATCACGTTTATTAACAATTGATGCAGAACTCAACCTGGATATACTGTATCCAGGCTAGAATAATTCTAGAAATCATGCTAGAAATCATTCCTAATTGCTAAAATGGCCACATTCGTCAAAGCTGGAACCAATGAATTTAAGACCAGAAGCTGAATCAATTCTTCCTGGAAGAACTTACAGAATGAAGTCATGGATGATTTTAAAGGTTTTCTAAGACTGGTGCAGAGGCCAGGAAAATCAATTATATGACAAGACATATAGGTGGAGAAGAATTTATTGATGTGCTTGATGAAGTAATGGAAGAACATACTGACAAAAACCATCAAAAAGTGTTAGTAAAGAAAAGTCAGAAGAACCTGAAAGAAACTGAAGCAGAACTTGCAATGTGTACTTTACCAAAATTTGTCTAAGTGTTTTTAATTGTGTAGACTTTTAAGGATAAAATTACGGATTATCATCTGTTGGAATGTAGCATTAAATCCTTAAAATCGGGAAACCTGGAAGAAGTGGTTGGCGCGCGCGAAGCGTGTTCCTTGTTCAGGAATGGAGAACCACAAGGCGTGAGCTACAAGTAGTGCTTCGGGTGCTCTCCAAGTTCTTGGTTATGGAGTATTTGGCTCATCCTGGTACACTCAGCTTGGCTGCTGGAGTTGCTTGTGGCATGTGCTTGGGCTGGGGCCTCCGGGGTCACCTTGGCATGTTACCCCAGAACTCAACAAGTGAGACAAATAGAGACACCAAGACGGAAACCGAAGCAAGCATTCCTGGGGAGAGTGGGGAGTACAAAATGATTCTTGTGGTTCGAACTGACCTAAAGATGGGAAAAGGGAAGGTTGCTGCCCAGTGTTCTCACGCCGCTGTTTCTGCCCACAAGCAGATTCAGAGAAAAAAACCCTCAAGTGCTCAAAGAGTGGGAGTGCTGTGGCCAGCCCAAAGTGGTGGTCAAAGCCCCAGCTGAAGAAACCCTCGCTGAATTACTGACCCATGCGAAAGTGTTGGGACTGACTGTAAATTTAATCCAAGATGCCGGACGGACTCAGATTGAACCAGGCTCTCGAACTTTCCTGGGAATTGGGCCAGGACCAGTAGAGCTAATCGATGAAGTTACTGGCCACCTAAAACTTTACTAGATGAGCTTTTGTGTAATGGTGATTCTGTCTGAAAAGTATGAAGCCTGTCAGTAATAATAAAAGCTTAATTCTTGCTCCAAAAAACTCCTTAAAATCACCAGAAAATTAATTTTCCACCGACACTTGGATAATTTAAAAGAAAGTGAAAATGGCTTACATTATTCTTCAAAATACGTCTAAAGAGATGAAATGTTGATGATCCCCCAATCAATACCATCAGGTCTCAATGGTATTATTATAATGTACTATCTCATGGTTAATACTAGCCTGATGCTGCATAATAATTTCTATAGCATTCTCCTCACCTCATAACATCATGTGGACATGATTTTATTGCATTACAAAAAGGAAATATATAATACAATGAGATAATTTCAGATAGATACAATATTCAAATATTGTAGATAGCAGTAAGCCATTGTATTTTCTATTTTGTTATTAGTTATTGAGTTAATAATTCGATGTGCCTTTTCTATTGGCATTTCTTGATGAAAAGACTTGCATGTGCTGGAATTACAGGTCTGTGTCACCACATCTGGGATTTATATTTTCTTTTCATTTTTGAAGTGTTGAGAATTTGAACCAGAGACTCATGTGTGCTAAGCAAGCATTCTATCATTATTGTATAAATCTAACCTCATATGTTAGAACTTAGCATCAATATATATGTACAAAAAACAATGGATACAGGGTTTGGTACTATCTGTATTTACAAGTATCCACTTGAAATGGATTCTGAAATTCAGGGATTCTGAAATGTATTATCTGTATTAATGAGGGGTTACTATATACACTTGCTCTTTACCCTCTCTTCTGATACACAATTCATAAAACCTCAGAATCTCCAAAGTATAAAATATTTTTATCTACTAATGAAACAACTGGTTGTTGGGACTTTTTGAATGTGTCTTAATGTGGCAAATCCTCCATCAAAATCTAAGAAGTATATGGAGGGCTAAATTTCTGGGGTGGAGAACACAACCCCCCTGTATTGAGCGGATGATGCACAGTTCATTGGGGATTTCCTAGACTATACCCTAAACTCAATTTTCACCTGGGTATTATGTATTCTTCATCATGTCTATTATAATTAGCCAGTAAGCAATTGCCTCCCTGAGGTTTTTGAACTGTGATTTTAAACTTGAAGACAGGGAAATGGAAAGCTCTCATTTGTGAGCAAGGTGGACAGATTTTGTAGAAACTGGGAATCGACTAATTGAAATTGAGCACCAAAAGCTGTGAGCCCCCTACTAGGACTGAATCTGAATCTGGGGTCTATAATCACCACCTGTCATTCACACGCGCACTCAGTGCTGCCACATGTAGTTGGCGTACATACACTAGGGGAGTTGGCTGGTGTGGGGAAATCTTACACATTAAGACCCAGAAATCAAAGAAAAGACTCATGTTATTCTTGTTTGTAAAAAAATAAGCTGGGTGTGTAACCCAGCTTAATTCTCACAATATTTTGTCTTTTAAAAATACATTTATTTACTTATTTTATATCCCTGCCACAGTTTCCTGTCCCTCCTTTAACTCCAATCCTTCTCCCCCAACTCTGTTCCCACCCCCAATCTACTCCTCCTCCATTTCTGTTCAGGAAAGGGCAGGTCTCCCGTGAACATTAGCAAAGCATGGCATATTAAGTTGCTGTATGACTAAGCATATTTCATATATTAAGGCTGGACAAGATGACCCAGTATGATTAGTAACAAAAAGCTAGTAACGGAGTCAGAGATAGTCCCTGCTCCAGCTGTTAGGAATCCCATAAGGGAACCAATCTACACAACTGTCACATATATGCAGAATGCCTAGGTCAGTTCTATGAAGTCTCCCTGGTTTTTGGTTCAGTCTCTGTTAGCCCCTATGAACCCAGATTAATTGATTCTGTGACTTTTCTTGTGGCGTCTTTGACCACTCTGGCTCCTACAATCCTTTCTCTCCCTCTTCCTCAGGATTCGCCAAGCTCTACCTAATGCTTGGCTGTCCTACAATATTCTTGTATCTTTTTTATTACTATTGCTTTTATGTGTGCCAAGTGAAGAAATTGTGGGAAATGTGGAAGGTGGTTGATGGGATTGGCACTGATAAAGACTAATAGGACCTAAGAAGTTATTTAAGAGTAATAACATGGTAATAAAACATCAGATGAGTGTTGAGTATTGTGACACACCCCGTAATCAAAGCACTAGAGAAACTGAGGCAGAATTGCAGTGACTTTAAGGTCAGCTCAGTTTATACCCTTAGTTCGAGAAATGCCTAATCTACATAAAAGATGTTAATTTTGTATCTTGCTATTTTGATGAAAGTACAAGATCTAAGAGTTTTCTGGTAGAATCTTTAGAGTCTTTTCTGCATAGGATCATATAACTGGCAATTAGGGTAAATTTGTTTTATTTATTTCCTACTTATATCTTTAATTTTTTTCTTGCCTTTTTGTTTTGGTTAAGATTTCAAGCATATTATTGTATAATAGTGGCAAATACAGGTACCCTTGTCTCTCTGTTTTTTCAAGTCACGCTTTCAAACTCTTTACAGTAAGTATGTCAGTTGTATGTCTGCTAAAGGGATGCTGACTTTTGGTCAGAGTTTTTTCCCTGCATTTTCTTAATTGATCATTTTATTTGTGCCCTTATTTTTAATTGTTTGCAGTATTATGTTTATTGGTTTATGTTTGTGAAACTACCTTTCCATTCCAGGAATGAAATTGATTTTGATCAAGGTGTGTTGTATAGTTTCCTAGGTGTTGTGAATTTGTTCTACAAATATTTTGAGGAATTTTACGTGTATTGCCATAGAAGAAATTGGACTATACTTTTCTTTTTATTTTATGTCTTTATCTCATTTTGGTATATTATACTTGCTTTTTATAATCCATTTCAAGTATTTCCTTTTCTTTTTTATGGAGTACTTTGTAAGCATTGTTATTAGTTCTTCTTTACAGATTAGTAGAATTCAAAAGTGATTCTGTTTGACTCGATTCTGTCTGACTGATTCTTGGGCTTTTCATTATTGCCAGACTTTCTTTTACTCCTCCATAGCTTACTATAATTATGCATTTAATATCTCCTTCTGTTAGAGCATATATTTCTAAAATCTATCTGTCTCTTCTAGACTTTCAACTTACTATATATTGGCACAACATTATCTCAAATTCTATGGATTGTAGTGATATTTGATGTAATATCCTCTTTTTAATCACATCTTATTAATTTCTCTCTTTCCCATACCTATAGATTGAACCTCTGCCATGAGAATACTAGGCAAATGTTCTGCAGTTGAGCTACATATAACTAAGTTCTCTCTTTCTTTTGGTTAGTTTTGTTCAGTGTTTGGCAATTCTTATTGTCTTTTCAAAAGCCAAATTCTTGTTTGTTTCATACCTTTTATTGCTGACATATTTTCCAGTTCATTAATTTCAGTTCTGAATTTTATATTATCTTTCCTCCTACTAATTTTCAGATCGGGTTTCTGTTGCCTTTTTAAGACTTACTAAGTAAATTTACAGTTCTCTGATTTTTAAAATATAGGCAGTTTTAAATGTAAACTTTTCTCTTAAACCCTTTTTACTTTATTCTACAAACATTAGTAAATTGGGATTTTATTAACATGTTAAAATCTTCACTGACTTCTATTATCAATTAATCTGCCAAACTGCTTTGTTTAATCTCAATGCTTATTTAAATTTCTACTGGTACTTTTTACTGGTTTTTCTTTTCTTTTTCTTTTTTATTTCTGTTGTTGTTCTTGTTTTGAGACAGGATGGTGTTGACAGAGGTTTCTGTCATGCCTGGCTCTACAGCTGTTCAGTCCCAAAGAAACACACAGAGGCCTACATTAATTATAAACTGGTTGGCCTATTAGCTCAGGATTCTGATTAACTAACTCTTACATCTTAAATTAACCCATATTTCTTGTCTGTGTTAGCCACATAGCTTGGTACCTTTTATCAGTGAGGCATTCTCATCTTCCTCTGTGTCTGGGTGACGACTGCAGACTGAGCCTTTCCTTTTCCCAGAATCCTCCTACTCTGGTCACCCTGCCTATACTTCTTGCCTTGTTACTCAGTGTTTTATTAAACCTATACAAGTGACAAACCTTTCAGGGTACAAGACCATTGTCCCACAGTAGGGTGTAACTTTGTATCTCTATCTTTCCTGGAAATCACTATGTAGACCAGGCTGCCCTGGAACTCTCAGTTACTTGCCTGTTTCTTCTTGAGTGCTGGAATTCAGTGCTGGAATGAATGCATTCACCACCTTACCTGGCTTGAGTTTTATTTTTGGTTTTATTCCATTAAGCTATAATAAGATATAAGAAAATATTTAAAGGTATATATTTGTTAGCATGTGCATTACTTCTTAAAACATAAGTGATTTTGGAAAAAGTTCCATGAAATGTGAGAAGACTCTTTATGCTTCATCTGTTGGGTCTGTGTTGTCTACATTTTAGTTTAATTGTAATATCTCTTTGCTGATGTTTTATATACGTGGCCTATTTATTGGAGAGAATAAGCTATTTTATTGAGAATTGCCTGACATTTTATATCAAGTTGCATTTGTTTTAGGGAATTGTATGTATCAAGATTTTGTGCATATGTATTTATAATAGCTATATATTCTTTATTAGATGCTCTCTTTATTAATATGTGGTATTCTCTTTCTTTTCTAAGCTGATATTGGTTTAAGATTTTCTTTTTTGGACACTATTGTAGGTTCTTCAAGATTTCATATTTCATTTACTCATATTATCTTCTTTCGTTCTTTCACTTTTAGTCCATGCCTTTATCTTTGCCAGTGAAACACATTTCTTGAGGCTTATATTAATCCAGTCAGGCAGCCTATGTCTTTTAATTGGTAATCCAGACAAGACCTGTTTATATTTAGAGTTATTATTGAAAAATAATAACCATGAATAAAAAGGCCACAATGGAACATATTACTTTGCATGGCTAATGTATATAAATTTAAAAGTTTAAAAGGAGACTAGCACCAAAAAAGAGAGAAAGAAAAGGAAAAGAAGCATTTGAAATAAATTGTTGCAGCAACTCTGGATGGTGATTCGTCACTCCCATGCCAGGGGGTGTCTGTTGTTTCTTTGATTTGTGATTTGGAGAGGTAATTTAAATAAAGACCATATATTTCTATTTGGAATACTTTGTGTTGATTCTCAAAAGGCTTAGCCCAGACATGAACTCTTGCTTTTAGACCGTTTCTCTTTCATGGTGTCCTTTTCTGGTTCCTCTAAAAACCTGATAGCTTCATTTTCACTGTGCTCTACTATTATGTGGTGCTAATTACTGACTTCTCTTGAGTGCTTCATTTGCTGTTCTGACAATATCCTGAGGCGTCAATTGCTTTACAACTTGGTCCAGTGAAGCTGGAGCAGGAGTAATTTTTGGCTGCTTGTTTACATCCCAATAGGGTTGGCTGTGGAATGTGTCTTTCCCTCATTCTTTCCTGTAAACTAGCTTGTATTGCTTTAACCTGTCATTATTAGTTAAGAGGAGTCACTCTCTCCGTTTTGAGAGCCCTTAGGTTTTAAAGCACAGTTTCTTTCTTTTGGGAGGGTGGGGGTGGGGGAATGTTACTTCAGAGCTTTCTTTTGATAAATGACTTCTCTCTGCAGAAAATGCTCTGAGCACTTAGTGTCATGTGGGTTGGTGGTCTCTGGGATTCCTGGCTTCTATCGCTATGTGTTAAAAGCACGACATAGAGCCAAAATGCTACTGCAGCTATTGGGATCCTAATAATCTTGGCCTATGGCCCATAACTAGAGGGACTGGAAGAAGAGAAACCCTGACTTCTAAACTGTACTCACCAGGAATTTAGCATGTTTAGCTTTGCTGTATGAACTTGGATTGCTATTTTTTTCCCAGATTTCTCTTTCTTTATTTTTAACTCAGGGAAATTGTTGATTTCTGCCTCACTTTGTGCTGTAGGAAAGTAAATTAGAAATTTTTCATGGAGTAATTTTAGGACTCATATCCCATCTTTCTCTCTTCCTGTCATCACTGTCCTGCTAGGATATTCAGCATACCTTTTTAAATGATCTATCTCGATCTTTTCTTTTTTCATCCTTTCATCTCCACATTGTTTCTTGTAGGTAGCTGAAATTCTTTTGTGGCCTATATTTTTAATAGTAATTTCAGCATGTGTATACTTCTAAATTCTCTGTAAAATAAATTCCTCATCCTTAATGCACAGGTTATTGAGGAACACTCGCCTTTCAGGATGTGAAAAACAAGCAAATGAGTTGATTTTCTTTTTCTTAAGAGATATATACAATGTCATGCCTACCTACTTTGGAAGTAGTAGGTCATTTTTGTGTGTGTGCAAAAAGCAGCCCGAGTGATTATGGAGTACTGCCAGACCAAGTGATTGATGTGCTTTCAGTCTGCCTACCGTTCCTAATGCACTAATGCTGATATAACTAAAACATATTTCCTCAAGCATATACCATGAACCATGTTTTAAGGAGCTTCTATTATGATATTTATTTTAAATAATATATTTTGAAAGCAGACAATTGTAATTAGCTCTAAACTCTAGTTTTAGAAACACAAATTAGAGTCGGGTGGTGGTGGGACACACCTTTAATCCAATCACTCAGGAAGGAGAGGCAGGTGGATCTTTGTGAGTTCAAGGCCAGCCTGGTTGGCAGGACAGCCAGAGCTACAGAGAGAAAACAAAACAAAACAAAAACCCCACAAAATACTTTTTTACTTTCCCCCATCTTGATTCTTTTAGATATTTCATAGATAAATTTTAAACACCACCCTTACTTATATAGCATCACAGTCTCTAAACTCTTAACTTTTGTGCACTGCAATTGTGGTTACTCACAGCAATATTTTGTTCGTTACTGTATATTATACCAGAACAATGAACTAAATGATGAAACAGCTGTCTCTACTGGCAAAGTTACTTGAAGTTTTAAACTTTTGATTTTTTCAATTGAGTTAAATTTTCCTCTTTCTTCTTACTATATAGGTGGATAGCCTACCAGATAGAATTACAGATTGGTTTTTGTTGAAGAACACATTTCAGAATACAACCTTTCAGATTTCATGAATCAAGTCTAAAAAACTTGATATTTAATAACAGTCAGCAAGGGATTGACTGCATTATAGGCTAGCAGTATCACTCCACTTGAGGTTAATCTCTATTCCTTGTGACCTTGGGCAGGTTTCCTCCTGCTTTTAATTCCTAGTTTTCCCACCTATAGAGTTGGTAATAGATGTACTCAAAAGGAATTGCCTTTGTAATGCTGCCAGCACGTGTTTCTGGGAAATGCTATATTTTAGTGTGCAAAGATGCGGGTAGTTTAAAAACAATTGGCTATTGTCCTGGCTAATTGTGAAGCTACATAATGAGAGAAGCTTTAGGAAACTGAGTAGTTTTTTCATTTTCATTTTGTCCCCTGTAGTCTCAGAAAAGATTTGGCTCATAACCCACAAAGACATTATGGAAATGACCCTATTCATTTCGCCTATGCCATGCACTTTTAAATAATGATTACTTTCTACTGTTTCATTATGTAGCTAGGAGATGTACTTTCAATTGCATGTTAACTTCTACCCTTGCAATAAGTTTTTCTGTGTCATTCCTGCACTATATTATGTGTACTTATGGAACAATAAAATTTCTACCTCTTACACTCCCCATATAACTGTTTTGAATGCAATTCTTTTGATGGAAATTCTTCCACAAAGATATTAATAAGTCAAGTGCAATCTTTAGTTTTAAATCTGTAAAACCCATTTTAATGACTATATATACCTCATTTTCATTGCCCAGGGTTTCAAAACGAAGAGGGGATCCTTTCTTTTACAAACAGTGATTCCTATGTTGTAAGGCAGTAGACTGTAGAGGATGAAGGGTAATTTTCTTCTGCATGGATGCAGAAAACACACTGCTTTTCTATTCTGTATGACTTTTAAAGATGCTCTATACTTTGAAGGTTAACGTAAAATCAGTTTTGCCGCCTAGTTACAGGCAACACATGTATCTTGCTTTTGAATGGCTTGCTTGCATATGTCTCAGAGATCCATTGTTCTGTGTAGACTCTTGATATTCGCATGAGTTTATGGTCTCTTTGGTGTAACAGTGTGACCACTGTTAAGCTTTGCTGACCATGTGATACTCTTATAGGGAATGCTGATTGGCTTTGAGTTTCTTTTCTCACCTGCTTACACGTTGGTCAAAGAGCTCCCTGATGATTTTATTCAGTGGCAACCCAAGCTAGTATAAGTGGCAGTGTTA
Organism: Ondatra zibethicus; assembly: GCA_004026605.1. Taxonomy (NCBI): domain Eukaryota; kingdom Metazoa; phylum Chordata; class Mammalia; order Rodentia; family Cricetidae; genus Ondatra; species Ondatra zibethicus. The sequence continues at coordinate 9,904 of PVIU01024819.1, forward strand.
TTAAATTATGATCAATGGAACGTAACGAAATTGAACTGTGGAGCATCTGGAAAAGTTCACAGAATTCTTAGTGCCTTTGGACCTTTCCTGTTGACTGGAATGCACATTAGTCTGAAGCAGGCACCACTATTTGAGCTATTGAATTGGAAAGGCATGTTGAGACAGGTCAAATAAGATCTTCTAACCTCTGACTCTTGCTGTGTACTCATACTAGTGAAATCAACACAGATGGCTCTTTAAATGAAAGAAATCAATTGTTAGGCCAAGGTCGTTCTATTTGTTCCTTTAAATACTCTTGTAGTAGAAGAAACCACATTTCTTCTCAATTAAGGAAATTATTTTTTATACTCCACAAGATGGTTTTGTTTGTTTCTTCTTGTCTTTACACTAATTGTGTCATGAATTCATGGGGAATAGTTTTCAGTAGCTCATAGTGCTTCGCAAAACATTTGCATCTATTGGTGGGGCAGAATAACATTTCAGTGGATCACTGATGGCATTCCTTTTTTGCTCCCCCCAATCATTTTTCTTCACATGTTTTAGAAAATAAACTTAGCTTTCAGAGTGCTTAGTACATTTAACATATTGAATGTCTGCACAAGAATCTTACTCTTTTTTAAGAAATATTTTTATTAATTGGAGAATTTCATGCAATGTATTTTAGTTAGCTTCATCTGGCTCCCAAACTTTTCCCAAATCTTCCTCCACCCGCCTTGACCATGCAATCTTATGTTTTTTTCCCTCTTTTGACCCATAAAGTCCAGCTTCTGTTTCCTGACTACTTCTGAGTGTGAGGACTGTCCTGCAGTGTGGCAATATACCAGGTGTCAAACCATTAAAAAAAGACTGAATTTCCCTCTCCTAGAGTCAATCAAATGCTAATAGCTCCTTATCTAAGGGTGATTTTTTTGTTTTTTGCTCCCTTTCCATCCTCCATTTTTTTTTTTTTCTGGCTTGATCTTGTGCAGGTTTTGTGTATGATGTCACAGTCACTGTGAGTTCATATGTGCATGTGACCTATTGTGTTCAGAATATGTAGCATGAATCTAATAGGTCTTAATAATAAAAATCTGGACTCAGATATTATGGGGTGAAAGCTGAAGGATCAGAGAAGTAAAGCAGCCAGTCACTAGAGTTCTTAACTCTACAACATCCTCAGAATGAAAAGGGCCGAGCTCTTGCCTACACCTGCCTTATTAAGCCTCTGCCAGCCCTATCACTTCCTGTTTCTTACTCCCTAGTGCTGGCATTAAAGGCATGTGCCTTCCCAGTGCTGGGATGAAAAGTGTGTGCCACCACTGCTTGGTTTACTAGTGGCTAGTTCCATACTCAGATCTCCAGGCAAGCTTTATTTGTTAGCACACAAACAAAATATCACCACAAGAATACACGGTTTCCGTGAAGTTATCTTCCACCTCTGGCTCTTAAAATAATCACACCCAAACAAAATGATCCCTGAGCCTTGAGGGGAGGGGTGTGACATAGCTGTACCATTTCGGGCTGAATGCACTGAAGTCTCTTATTCTATATACACTGCTTAGTTGTGGGTCTCTGTATTAATTGGCATGTACTGCAAGAAGAAGCTTCTCTAATTAGGGTAGAGCAATGCACTCATCAATGATTATAGCAATAAATCATTAAGATTCATTTTATTGCTATGTCCATTTAGCAGAATAAATAGTAGCAGGTTTGGTCCTAGGATGCCTGACTGATACAGCCACAGAGTCTTGTCCTCATTGACAATGTCAAGTATGGGTTCCATGTCATGGAGCTCACCTTTAATTCAATCAAAACCCAGTTGGATACTCCCATAGCATAGATGTCACCTTTGCACCAATGGGCATGTCATGTCAGGGAGGTTGTTATTATAGCTCGTAGGGTTCATAGCTGGATAAGAGTGATGATTGCCTTTCTCCCAGAGTAGCATGCGTAGCACTTGCAAGTGCCGTGAAGGCTATCCAGTAGAGATAAAGCTTCCAGATCATTAATAATTTGATTTTTCTATGTTGTGTGACTCATGTTTGTTGTGTCTTCAGCAATAGGGTGTTACCATCAATTCCTGGAGCATAACTGCAAAAAATTGCAACAGCCTGTAAAGTTGGTGAGTCTGTGGGACTTGATTATGCAACAACTCAAAACCCTAACTTGCTTGTATGTACCAGTGACATTCTGGAAAACATTTTCAGGATAATTATATACAATATACATTATTATAATTATAACTAAAGAAAATCCCAGTATAGTTGGAAATTATAGAAATAATGTATGTGAAAGGACTTCTTATGCTTGCTTGGATCATTCCTTTCCTTTCTTTAATGAATTTCTCTTGGTTTGTCCTATCCTCTTACAATAATTCTGAATTATAAAGTCATGGGCACTATAAGATCTGAAAAATTTCCCTTCCTGTGGGCAGACACATTCTATGCTATATTTGTTATTTTGACCTTCATGAACAATTATGCATAGCAATTCTCTGATATGCTCTCTGCATTCTCTGAGCTATAATATGCAGTATATTTTATAAGAGGCACTTTTGATTATTAGCTTCACTGAAAGTAATAGGCAGGCAGATTTGTGGTACTGTCTATTTCTATGTGTATTCAAGATTGCATTGCCTCTTCATAATGCTCCTCGTTATTCACAAGCTGATTAGACAGACTATAGAAACCAAATGGAAAATGACACAATTTATTTGCCTTGCAGAGCATATTATAAAAATATTATAAAAAATAAAAATTATTCAGAATTAATAGAACATAAAACATTTTGCCCATAGTATAAAATCATTAGTGGAGTTGGATCATATCAGGATAGCAATGAAACATCTTGTTAGCTTTCAATTATAGTCCTAAATAACAGCTTTCACTCTCATATTCTGTCTGTCTGTCTCTCTCTCTCTGTTTCTCTATATATGTGTATCTGTCCTCTCACAGTTAAGAAGACAGCAGCAAAGTTTTGGACCAAGAGATAATCTAATTGACTGAACATTATATATACTATACGATAATAATTGTTCATATTTGTATTTTAATATGCACACAAAAACTGTTCAGAAAGACAAAAATCACATTCAAGTCAGGAAGTTTAATTGCAACAAAAGGAGAATATTAGTTTGGCTATGAATATAAAATGTTAGCCATTCTCTTGGGGTTTTTTTATGGGATGCACTATTCTTTCACCTTTAAAATGTTGGTTTGGGGCATTTAATGCTATGAAGTGTTACAATGAGATGTTGAGGCATTTTATCCCTTCTTTATTAGGATTAAGGATATTTGTCTACAACTAAATGCTTAAAGAACTCTGTGCTTAATGTTCTGCTCCTAACTGCAACAGTGCATCATTGTGGCACCTCCATTAGCTTGTTCAATATTCCAGAGGATGCTGTGCCTGGCAGCTGGAAAGCACTAGGGCAACAAACTCTGAGGGCTACTTTTTCATTCATATATGTGTTAACATCTAAATGCTAACTAATCAACAATGAACTCATGACTCATTGACATGTGATACAAGGTGATTTTCTTTCTGTCTCAATTTAGAACCTTAAATGGAAATAGGAGTCTCCTAGAAAGCCAGTTGTACTTTCAGTTTACAGGCAGGAAACTCTTAAAGAATGAATTGACACTTGGAGGAAGAATTTTGAAACTTTTGCTTATCTGTGTATATCTGTTTGTATGTCATGTTTGACTGAGTGCCTGAAAAGACCAGAAGAGGGCATCAGAAATCCTAGAGCTGGAGTTAAATATAGTTTTTAATCTGCCTAATATGGGTGCAAGGAAGTGAACCTAGGTCTTCTACAAGAGCAACAAGCACTCTTCAGTGCTGAGTTATTGTCTCCCGCCCCAGATAAAGAATTCTGAAAAGAAATTTTATTTGTTTGTTACAATAGGAAATTCCACAAATGGTTTTAGGACTTGCTAAGAGAAAAGTGGTTATGTTTGAGGGCCGTATGGACAGTTTGCTATTTCAGATGTCTGTCATGTGCTGTTCATGTAGGTTCAGGACCAGGATTCACTAATCCCATCAAAGATGTTTATGATAATTTCTTTATGTTAGTACTGAGCTGTGTACTTTATGCTCAATATCTGTGTGACTGTGGTCTATTAAAAAAAAAAAACTACGTTCAATGGCCAAGAAATGCTATAATCACTTAAGTCATATAAAATACTTCATGACAGGATGCTTTTATAACAGGACACTTATTTCTTTCCAATTTTGGGGGTGGAGAAAATGACTGTTGAAGTAAGTCATCATGCAGATACACACTATTGCTGAAGCATACTGTGGTAAATCCATGTTCTGCAACAAGTCCTCAGTAATGGGAGCCTAATGACAAAAGAGATTTCTTAGACTTCTTTGTGTCGTTGTAGATGTATGTATATAGTTATCTTTGGAACTGAATCTGTAGGTGTACTGATGCACTTGTAGGGAAAATAAATTGTATATCTTAGTAAATTATGGAGCAGTTTTTTTTTTTCTAGCAGTGGTTCATTCTCTAGAGTCTTTTTATCTTTCGTTTTTTTTGTGTGTGTGGAAAACTGTAAAGAGGTCTGATTTGTGAGGAATATAGATTTTTATCTAGTTAAAGGTCAGGTGCTGAGCAATTGATTTGATTGCTGAGCCATTGGGTCATTAAGTTGCCTAAAATAACCCTGTTTCAAATACTCACTGTTAAGCCCATTTGGACTCTGTACTCAGAGCTTCTACTGGGGTCTCTGAGAAACACATTTGAAACAAAACACAAAATGCAGTAAGATATATACATATCACAGGATTGGGAAATTTGTAAGTGGGGTTCTTTGTGATTTCAGAATAAAAGGAAGGCAAATAGCATTTCTCTTTTTTTCATATTCAAAACTGCAGCAACTCTGACAAGTGAGTTACAGGTCTGTGTCTATAAAATATTTCCACGAAGGACTGAACTGCATGGAGTGCAGAAGTGTGTGTTTGTGAACTGAATGAGAATGCTAGGTGCACAGAGGAAGGGAGTCAGGGATTGGATAGGTAGACCAATGTCCAACTCTGCCTTCTTCAGAATATTACTTTGAAAATGCCTTTCTGATCTTATTCTATAGAATTCAAAGTAAGCTGAAATAAAACAACTGGGCTTGGAGTTCCAGGTCTCGGTTATGTTCATTCAACCTCGAACCTAGTATATTCAGTGAACTCCTATGAGGGTGCTCCACTTTTTTATGCAAAATATCGAGATTTGAGCCAATGCTTTCTAAATTCTAAAGTTCTATACCTTAAAATCTATATTTATCATTCAATTATTATCATTCTCTGTATCACTATGTATCTATCTATGTATTACTCTATTTAGTCACTATCTATCCATCTATCTACATGCCTATCCATATATAGAAATAGATATACATATATAGAAAAATATATACATAATACATACATATATATTATACACACACATGCACACATGCATACACACACACACACATACACACACATGCACACATGTATCCAATTTGCCCTGGAAAGCATAGAAATTTAGAATACTGTTAATACTGTTCTGAGTATTATTTGGAATTATTTTCTATTTTAACTAACACTGACCAAATTTGTTAATTAGCTAAAGCAAGTCTCTCTCTTCATTATTGTTGAGGGTGACTTTCACCTATGATTCTTTTTAACAATTTTGAAGGAGAACTTTTGAATGTGTTTCTACATATATCTTACCAGAAAAAAATTATTTAAGATTGCCACTAAGTTTCAAGAAATTCCATTTTATGCCTAATAATACAGTTTATAATTCCTGAGTTCATTTTGATGTTATTTTTGTCTTTTTCTATTTGCCCCACATATCAGTCCACATACTTTAGCTTTTAATGTTTTCATGGTCTTCTTCAGGAAAAATTAGTCTAGGATTGCTCTCAATAACTTTTATAGCATAGAAATTAAAAACATTTTAGTGTTCCCATTTTTTCCTGATATGGCCATATTTATTAACTTGAATAACCCTGATAAGAAAGTACTTTTGGTATAATAATTTGAGGATTTTTTTTCAGTGTTAGAAAATAAGCATAGGGCCTCATGCGTGGTAGGTAAGGAGTCTACCACTAAGTTGCATCCCTGGACCAACTTCTACAGAGTTTGTAGTTCCTGAGAATGACAATCATGGTGCCTGGTAATTTAACTACTTATATCAAAGTAGTTTTTTGACTCAGACATTTTCCTACAAATCAGTCATCTTAAGCTATTAACGTGTTCCTCGTTTGTTTAATCTCCATGTTCAAAATGGATTAAACTGTCTGCCTGTCTGTCTACCAATACATTTTTTCTATTTACTTTCTTTCTATGCTTTTTGAGACAGGGTTTCTCTGTGTATCTTTGGCTCTCCAGGCACTCACTTTGTAGACCAGGTTGTCCTTGAACTCACCTGTCTCTGCCTCCCAAGTGTTGGGATTAAAGGTGTGTGCCACCACACCCAACTTCTGTCTTTCTTTCTTTATTTTAAGGTCTTTATCCTTTTTCTTTTCTCTCCCAAGCCTACATATATTAAACACATTGTAAACCATTTAGAGGTTTTCTTCATCTGAATCTCTCTTTACTGTATTTCTCTCTTTTTCTGACCACATGAGTCATTAATTTGCTAGGCGATATGGCTAGGATTAAAGCCGTGGCCTTGAAGGCTGGATCCACCCCATTTCTTAGCTTTCTGAGAGTCTAGCCTCATGGCGGAGGTACTGGCAGAAGCCATGTTTATTGCCACAACTCTATGGAGTTTCAAGGTCCCTGCCACCACCAAAAAGCATGCTATTCATTATTCATAAACACCATTTAAGTGCTTTGTGGTAGAGCCTCTTAAAAGAGCTGCAAGGTATTTGCAACTAAAGCTGAATAAGGAAGCCTTTCTTAAATGAGACATGCTTGCCTCTAGCAAACAGAGCCCACCTGAGAAAATGCTGCTACCAAAAAGCCATGCTTAACTCTGTTCTTTATGTGTCTAGAATTCCTTCCCAATCTCTCTTAGGTTTTAAGTGGATTTAGTTGTCCACATTGGTGCCATTTGTTGGCAGAGGTTTCTGTCCTGCCAGGTCCAGCAGCTGTTTAATCCCAATGAAAACACAGAAGCTTACATTAATTATAAACTGGCTGACCTATTAGCCCAGAATTCTTATTAACTCTTCTAACTTGCATTAGCCCATAATTCTTGTCTGTGTTAGCCACGTGGCTTGGTAACTTTTACCAGCGAGGCATTCTCATCTTGCTTCCTCTGTGCCTGGGTGATGACTGCAGACTGAACCTTTCCTCTTTCCAGAATTCTCCTTTTCTGGTTACCTCACCTCTACTTCCTGCCTGGTTGCTGTGCCTATACTTCCTGCCTGGCTACTGGCCAATCAGCATTTTATTAAAGCCATAAACTGATAAATCATTACAGGGTACAAGATTATTGTCCCACAGCAGAAAAGTGATTATTAATTCAACAGTGTTAGGGAACCATTTGAGGAGGTATTTAAATCAACAGACCTCTGTCCTCACTAACGAATGGCTTAATCTCTTCATAAAGAGCTTGAAAAAGTAAGCTGTTCTATTGTTGCCTTTTCATCTTCTGCCACTGTGATCACAGGGCTACTTCTTTCTGTCTTGAAATTGTAACAAAGGAGCTGTGCTATAAGTGGACTTGAGTTTTAGCCTTCTGAAATGTGAGACAATAACTTTATGTGCATCCTTAGTTACTCTGCCTAGCATCACAGCTATTCTATGATAGACACACATTAAAAGCATTGCAAATGGCCTTATAATACTTATCATTCAGTATTGTTCTAGATTATCATGTAAAGTCTCAATAAAATGTAATCTCATGTAAGCGAAAATGCTATGTGTTTGGTGGACTCATATGTATTTTTCATGTGTGTGTCTAACAAGCTAGTAGGTGCTCATAAAATATTTTTGAATAGATACATGACTAGTGCTAGGAAGTCTGATTCACACTGGACTGCACAGGTTGGGAAGACATACTAACTAGTATTATGTAATTAAGGGATGGAGAAAAATGTCCTCATTATTTGATATCAATCAAGGATATCAGCACTGGTGACTAGAGTGATTGCATACAAATTAAGAGTGCTTTTTGCTTTGATAGAGGACACTGGTTTAGACCTTAGCACCCATATTATATGGCTCTCAATTGCCTGTAACTTCAGCTCCAGAGGATCTCACATCCTTTTCTGGCCTCTGTGAGTACCTCAATACTCATGGTGCATGCACGCATGGGCACACACACACACACACACACACACACACACACACACACACACACACACACACACACACACTTTGTTTGAGAGCAGCTTCCACAAAAATACCACTTACCAGGGTAGGGACATGGGTGTTAGTAAAAAGTTAGAAAAGTTAGTAAAGAACATGACGATGCAAGTGAAGATAACAAAACAGAAAACAAAGCATAGTACTGGGAGGGAGTTCCAGTGAATACTGAAATCTGCCTGTATTTAATTTTCCATACACTTTCATGCCCCAATACAGCAGGGGGAAGAAGAAAAAAGAATGCTTTAACATAATATAAAGGACAACCAGAACATTTACTTGCTTTAATACTTGAGGCATCAAGTTATAAGCATTCTGTTGTTTAGGCAATGAACCCACCCTAGATCAAGTATACTGAAGGCAGCTACTCCCAAAGTCAAACCTCCTATTTCAAAAGAAGGAGGAGAAGTATGCTTGAATATCCTGAACATTGGTCAGGGTGGAGTGGATCTACCTCTATGGGCATCTTAATGTCAAAAGGACCAGGTAATCATGCCCTAGGTCAGGGTGTGTAGCCACAACAACACCCATACACACAGTACTATGAGCACACTCAATACATACATGAAAATAAATTTTAAAATAAAGCTTGTCTGCATTCGTGTATAAATCTGAGACCTTTCTATAGTTTGGCACTTAAATATTGCTTAAAGGCTGGTACGGTGAAGGATTGGTTCCTGGTATGGTACTAGTTTGACATTTTAGATATTTTTAAAAAATGATGAGCCTTGTAGATCTTTGTATCATCAAGGACATGCATTTGAGGTGTTTTCCAACATCCCTGTCTCTTCTTTTTCTATTTCATTTTTTTGTCAGGAGGTAGGGTTTTTGTTCCTCCACAAAGTTCTGCCATGGACTGCTCCAGATCTGGGTCAAAATAACCTTTTTCTCTTTAAAAGTGGTTATTTGTATATTTGTCATGGTAAAGAAATGCTGATTCCAACAAGACATAATTTCAAGTAACAAAGCAAAACTCTTAACCATGGGAAAACTTGGAGGCCATTGACCTTTCATCATTGTACCGCTTTTCCAAATTCTTTGCAGAGAATGAATTGTGTACTTCACCTTGTCAGCCTGTGTTAAAAAGAATGTAGTCCTTTGACCTCATGAAGTTGGAAGTCTAAAATAGTTCAAGAAAATATTTCTGTTCTTTTGGAGATGGGCCTTCAAGAGGATAATGCTAAGTTGGAAAACTTATACAATAGAACAATGATATTGCATTGGATGCATATCATGAATATTTATATATGTTAAACTAGTGTGGGTATGAACAGAAATGCAGAATTTATGTTGGTCTCTGGAATTCTTCATGATTTCCTTTGGTCAAGAAGTTCTGCAACATTCATGAATCAAGACAACAGCATTGTTTTCTAGGGTAGAGTGTCAACAGAACTTATTTCAAGATAAAGTGGAATGTTTGTGAAGAATAAACATGATCAATGGTATAATGTCAAAGGAAGGCACTCTCATAGTATGAGAGTGGACAATGGCCAGAGAGACCATTGTGTAACATGAAGGCCTGCTAGGATTGCTCTGATCTACAAGTTAAGAAATAATTTACTTTATATTATTTTCAATAATTTATATATTATTTATATATTTATTCTTATACAATTCCAGACATGTCTTCAGTGCATTTCAACCACATTCACTCCCAATCCCCTCCCTTGCATCCCTCCAACTCCCTCTCAGACCTTTCTTTTTCTCAAGTCTCTCTTCTACTTTCATGTATGTTTAATGATTTACTGAGTCTAATTGGAGGCACATGCATGAGCAAGGGTGCAGGCTTTGTTTATAGGATAGTGGGCAAATTAACAGTGATTCTATCACTGAAGAAAAATGACTTTCCCTCCATTATTAACTGCCAATAGCTTCTTCCCTAGGAGTAGGGAGCAACTATGTTTTTTCCCTAGTTGTGTAAGAAAACTTTTCAGTAGTAAGTATTGTAATTTTATTTTATTAATGCTGATAGTCGATGTAATTTGAATCAAATATAGGAAGTTTACCAGCACTCCATTTTGTGTCATCAGAAATTATTTTGTCAACAGCATTTACAAAAACCATTATAATAGGGACATCTATGGTTAGACATTTTATCATCAGTTAAGGACTATAAACTAATCGTAGTTATCATTGCTCCACCTAAAAGTTTGCCTTTAAAATGTATATTTCTTGTTGTTTGTTTTAGTGACATGATCTTGTGATGAAACTTATGCTGGCCTAGAAATCACTATTGTAGTTCAAGCGGATCTGAATCTCAGAGAAATTCCTGTTTTATCCTCCTAAATGTTATTTTCACAGAACTGCACCAATATGATTTGATTTCTAAAATGTTTTTAATACATGAACTTATCACCATAGAAATTTATTATTATGACAACTGTTCTTCGGCAGTAGTTCACATATGAATATATAATATAATATAACATCATATTATATTATTACATAATGCATATAATATATAATATTAGTTATTATTATTGCAGGTGTTATTAGTATGAGTGAAGTATGAACCTTTGTTTGTGATTAAGCTTCTAAATTTTGGAAACTATTTGTTACAACAAAAGTGACTTCATACAGCCTGAGAAATATAGCCACTCTCATTTTCTTCAGAAAATATATTTGAAAGAATAGAAAACCACATATAACGAATTTCAGGCTGTGATTGGCTGCATCTTCATAAGTGATATTTGTGGTTATATATCACAACCAATTTTACCATTAATTCTCATATATAAAAATGTAATATAATTATTAATAAACTTCTTTGACTAATGGAAAGTTACATCTGTAGCAATTTTAGAAACATCTTTGAACACCATCAATTTGCTACTTGGGGAGGTTTTGGGTGGTATGGCTGCCTTCATGTGCACACTTTATCTTATGTACTTTTATTTTAGTTGAGTGTATTAAATTACCATTTTCAACAACTTTGGAGTGTCTATCTTAACCCTGAGTCTCTTGGCTCCAAAAGCTATATTCTTTATGATCTAAGTACTCAAGGGAAACCCAACAGCTATTTCATTTTGTCTGTGATAATGAAGTGGAGCAAACTAGAAACCATATAGTGGCATCTATCCTTTGAAAAGCAAAAAAAAAAAAGATTAAAAGGCAAAGTATATTCAATAATTTTTGGCATAAATTTAAGGCACTAAAAAATCTTTGGCTAAAGGGTAACTTTAAAGGGTAACTCTATTGCTCTAGACATCTTGGAAATATTAATGTGAAAGCATGTTTTATTTTTCCTTCTCTTTCTATTTATCTATGAGCATTCAAGATAAGAAATATGAAATATTTAACAAATTTCTAGATGATTATTTAAAAGATATCAAGAGGAAACAATAGAAGGGAAGTAGCTGTGGTTATAAAAGGACAATGTAAATGCTTCTTGATATTATTACTTTTCCTTTACATAACTATCAGTTTCAAAATACAAATATCGTTGGCCATCACACAATGCAACTGCACACATATCAACACTCAAAAAATTGGCATGCAAATGTACATCATTACACAATAAGGAAATATAGTTTGAAGTGATAAGAAATATTTCCCTGTTCATTTCTGATTCTGTTCATTTGGGTCCTCTCTTTTGGAATATCTTCTTTACTGGACCACATAAAGATTTTCATCTTACCAGAGTATGCCAAAGATTTTCATTTTTAAATCTAAATTCTGTATATGAAAGTATTTTGCTTAAAATTATTATTTCAGTTCCATTTCTTTTCTGGTAACTCATTCATTTTTATGTCAGAATACTGCTGCTTTTTTGTACATAGTCACTGCAGCCTATTAATTTACATTATTTATACAATTTAGTAGTAATTGGAACACATGCTGGATGCTTCCATGTTTTCCCAATATGAATAAAGCTTCTGTGAACCTTTGCATTCATGTTTCTAAAGTTGTTAAATTGCTACTTTATTTGCTAATGCTTTGTTTACCTTTGTCAGAGAGTTGATCAATTTTTATACAGTTGTGCATTTCCACTACCAGTTTTTGTTCAGTCATATCTTCTCCAGAATTTGTTGTTATCAGTGATTTGAATTCTTACCATAAGTGTGTAGTGATATTCCACTGCTGTTTTAATTTGTATCTTTGATGTTTTTCTTTTATTTGTATCTGTTTGGTCAATTATCTGCTCAGATCTTTGGATTATTTGTTTTTTAGGTTATTATTGTCAAGTTTTAAAAATCTTTTTACAAATATGGTATTTACCAGATAAATGTTTTTCAAATACTCTCTTCTGTGGTTTATGTTTTCATACTGTTATTAGAATTTTTATAGAGCCATTTTTATTTTAATAAAGTCCAATTTCACATTATTTTCCTTTCAGAATTGTGCTTCTAATGATGAAACAAAAATGTAATTTCCAAATCCAAAGTTACCTAAATTTTCTTGTTATTCTCATCCATTTTTACACTTTCATGTTTTACATTGAGAGTTCCAGTTCCATTTGTATTTATTTTTGTGAATAGAGAAAAATCAGTGTCCATGTTCTTCTATTTTGGTGCAGATACTCAAGTATGTTGTTCCACAACAGTTTCTTGAATGTTTGTAATTTTTTCATTAAATTTTCTAATCTTCGCTCCCTTGTTAAAGATCAGCTCATTTATCAGAAGGCTATTTTTCTACATCCTGTAGTGCCCACCCCTTTTATTGCTAATCTCACATTATTTTTATAGCTTTTATAGTAGTTTCAGTTTTCCTAGTTAGTTCTCTTTCATTATTTTATGGACCATTATGGATATTGTGTCACTTCATTCAATTTTAAAATGCATTTCAGCTATACACATTATGATTTTCTGAGATTTCAGTAGCGATCGCAATGAATCTGTACATCAATTTTGGAATATCTGAAGTCCTAATAATAGCAATATTTTCTGTATGTGCAAATGAACCCCTTTTTCATTTATTTAGAAAGTTGAACCCACTTAACAAAATTGAGCCTGCAGTTCCTCATATGGAGCTTGTACATTTTCATTATATTTATACTTAAGTATTTAAATTTGGATTGTAATTAAAATGGAATTTTTCTGAATTTCAAATTCAAAATATTCATTGCAAATAAATTATTGGTACTTCCATGTATTTTATGTTTGCTAATTCCTTTAGATTTTCTGTATAAATACCACAATACTTGAGAAAAAGAGCAATTTGATCGCTTTCATACGGTGTGTCTTTTGTTTTTCTTTTGTATTAGCTAGCACATTTGGTATGATGTGAAAAAAAAATGTTGAGGGAGAATATTCCTTGCTAGTGATCTGACCTTGTTCTTTTTCTTCTATTGGAAAACATCCAGTTCCTCAAATGCGATGTACACTTTTGATAAATCTTTATCTGGTTGAAGAAATTGTTCTTCATTCTTAGTTTGCTCAGAGTTTGTTTTTGTCATGAAAGTTTGTTGAATTTTGTCAAACATTCCCATATATTAATTCATATGATCATATGATTACTATTCTCTCATTTATTTATTAATTTATTTATTGGTTTTTCGAGACAGGTTTCTCTGTAGCTTTAGAAACTGTCCTGGAATTAGCTCTTGTAAAACAGGCTGGCCTTGAACTCACAGAGATCTGCCTGCCTCTGCCTCCCGAGTGCTGGGATTAAAGGCATGTGCCACCACCACCCGGCCATGAGTACTATTCTTAACCTATCAATGTGATGGATTTTTATTAATTTATTTTTGAGTTTTGATATAAGCTTGCATACCTCAAATAATGTGGTCATAGTATATATAGATTTTTATTACAATGGTGAATTTGATTTGTTAATATTTTGCTGAATATTTTTACATATGTTCATGAGAGATTGCTGTGTGGATTTCTTTCCATGTGGTATACTTTGCTTTGACATTAGGGCATAAACATGAACTGTATTCTTTTTATTTTTTTTATTTTTCCATTCAAAAATTTCTACTTCCTCCCCTCCTCCCATTCCCCTCCCGCTCCCCCACTTATTCTCCTCTCTCCCCCTCCAGCCTTAAGAAAGTGCAGGGTACCCTGCCCTGTGAGACGTCCAAGGCCCTCCCCCCTCCATTCAGGCCTAGGAAGGTGTGCATCCAAGTAGACTAGGGTCCCAGAAATCCAGTACATGCAGTGGAAACAAGTCTCAGTGCCATTATCAATGGTTTCTCAGTCAGCCCCCATTTCAGCCACATTCAGAGAGTCCGGTTTGATCACATGCTCATTCTGTCCCAGTTCAGCTGGATTTGGAGAGTTCCCATTAGATCAGGTACACTGTCTCAGTGGGTGGACCAACTCCTCACGGTCCTGTCTTCCTTGCTCATCTTCTACCTCCTTCTGCTCTTCAACTGGACCTTGGGAGCTCAGTCCAGTGCTCTGATGTGGGTCTCTGTCTCTATCTCCATCCATCACCCGACAAAGATTCTATGGTGATATTTGAGATAATCATCAGTGTGATTATGGGGCAAGGCCACTTCAGGCACCTTCTCCTCTGCTGCCCAAGGACCTAGCTGGGGACATCCCCATGGACACCTGAGATCCCCTCTAGAGCCAAGTCTCTTACCAACCCTAAAATGGCTCCCTTAATGTAGATATCTTCTTCCCTGCTCCTGTATCCACCCTTCCTCCATCTCAACCCTCCCACTCCCTCAAGCACTCCCCAATCCTTCCTTTCTCCCTTCTCTCTC
>PVIU01024820.1:0-24836 GCA_004026605.1 Ondatra zibethicus
CTGCTGTCATGCCCCCCACCTGCTGCTATGTCACCCACCTGCTGCCATGTTCCCCACCTCCTGCCATGCCCCCCATCTGCTGCCACGCCTCCACCTGCTGCCATGTAGTCCCCTCCACCACCATTATATACTCTCTCTGAAACAGCACACAAAAATAAACTCTTTCTCCCATAAGTAGCTTCTGGCATGGTTTTACACCACAGTGACGGAAAGCAGCTGATACACGGGTAATTCTAGACTTCGTCAGGTTGATAACTAACTATTAGAGTGGGGGAAATAGAAGCCAAAATGGAGAGAAAGAGTCTCAAGAGAGTTTCCTTTGGGCCCCAGGATCCAGCTTTGTCTGATGTTGGCACTGCCCAAATACAGGAATCAGTGACTCCTCCGTTTGGCTTATACTTTGCAGGGGTGTGCTTTGGTCGGTTATGAAGGAATGCCTTCTGATGAGTAAGTCACTCTCTCTCATTTGTCTTCTTACCCAAGCTGGGAATGTTTGGAGTACTCAGACACTCCATACATACTTGTGGAAGGAATGAGTGCCTGGATGAAATTGTGAACTGTATGGGAGTTGTCTTGCACCTGTGATATTTGGGTGGATGGATTGACCCTCCTTCTGGGGAAGGGTCAGACCCGTGTGTCTGTTCAATTTCTTCCTCACTCATCCTATGTTTCACTATTTTGTGGGTTTTTTTTTTCTTTCATTAAGTTGTTTGTTTGAGAAGGGTCTCATGTAGCCAGGGCTGGCCTCAACCTCACTATGGAATGATCATCCCACCTTTTCCTCCTGAGTGCTGGGATTACAGGTATAAGCAACTTGCTGTGTTTACATAGTCAGAGCTTCATGCATGCTAGGCAAGCCTTCTACCTACTGATGATGAATGAGCCACAGTCCCAGCTCCAGCAAGACCTTTTTTAGCTGAGCGCACTCACTTAGGGAAACCTCAGTCTATTTGAAGGACAGCGCAAAGATCAAGAACGCGATGGAGGAGGACGAGGCTGCACTTGAGGCATTGGAGGTTAGGAATGAGTGTATGTGTCATGGGTACATCCTTTAAGGTGAGCACCAGGCAGGCCTCTGCGGGGTTTCTGGGATCTTGTCATACAGCCCTCCACAAGCCATATTTGTTACTGTATTATTTTTTTTCCTCAGTGACCCTGGTATCTAACAAGTCCCGACAGGCTTTTTAATGACAGCTCACGGAAATGCATCAGGTTACAAGAATTTGACAGCAAGTAGATATCCCTGCTGAAGACTTCAATTCTAGGGAATGACTAGGACTCACTGCAGGGAACCTTTAGGAGGGAAAATGAAGTCAAGAGACAGTATTTGGAGGATGAGCTAATCCATGTCACTGAGGGTCAAGTCCTGGTCATTCTTACCCTTCATGATTTCTTCATCTTACTCCCTCTTCTCTAGGGGAAGTCACTGCCATCTTCTGGGACTCTGTCACACTGTAGGTAAGTCCTCCCATCCACAGAAACCTCAAAGAGATCTCTATTACTTACGGCAAGTTCAAGGCCCTCCTGGATTGCAGGGATGAGAGTGAGCCCAGGCAATTTATAAATAAAGAGCAAAAAGGGGACTGAAGATGTAGCTCAGTAGTAGAGCCCCTGCCTAGAATCCCTCAGTGAGGGGCTGGGGTGTGGCCCAGTGGTAAAGAGCTTGTCTAGCATCCTAGATTCAACAGAATCCTAGATTCAACCTTCAGAACTGCAAAAAAGGGGCAGGGGAGACAAATGGAAACTTTGTTATATCACAGAGTTCCCAGGATGCTTCCCTAATGATACCTATTCATTTCATTGCCATTTCCCAGAGAAACCAGATACTAAAATTGTTCCCAGCCCTTCAATTTTCTTTAGTTTTATCTATTGATAAACAATATATAGTTTATCCCCCACACCTAAACCTCTATGTGTGTGTGTGTGTGTGTGTGTGTGTGTGAGAGAGAGAGAGAGAGAGAGAGAGAGAGAGCGAGAGAGAGAGAGAGATTTTTTTAAAAAACAGAATCTGACATAGCCCAGGCTGGCCTTTAACTCCTCATATACCCAGGATGACCTTGATCTTCTAATATTCTTGCCTCTGTCTCCAGAGCTGGGATGACAGGCATACATCGTTAGACCAGGCTCTGGGCTTCTGACACTTGCTTCTTTTACTTGATGCTGTATTTTTTGAGACTGGCTTATGTAGACCAGTGGGAAATGGGCATTTCTTTTTATTTCATCGTAGCGTTTTGGAGTACCCACACATGGCCACTTATTCCATCCAGCACCTGCTCTATCCATCCAGTGCTGACAGACATCTGGAGTGTGTCCAGTTTGGGTTTTTATAAACAATGCTGCTAAGAGCTTCCTCATGCTTACCTTCTGAGCCTGTGTAGGAAAGCCTCCCCCAAGCTGTATACAAGGGGTAGTGCTTCTGGGTCACACATAGATGGCATACTCTGTAATAGCTTTTCAAAAACAATAAAACATTTTAAATTTAATTTTACTTATGCATGTGGATGTTTTGCCTGCATGCATGTCTATATGCTGTGTTCACCCAGTGCCTGTGGAGGCCAGAGAAGGCATCAGACCCCTGGAACCAGAGTAACAACCATTGTGAGCCACCTCATGGGGCTGGGAATTGAACCCAGGTCCTCTGGAAGAGCAACCCGTGTGCTCTTAACCACTGACGAATCTCTCTAACTTCATGCTATGATAATTTTAGCTGTTAACTTGATACAACTTAGAATCACCTATAAAGAGGATCTCAATGAGGAATTGTTTAGATCAGGTTATCCTGTGGGCGTGTCTTTGAGAGATTATCTTAACTGAGGTGAGATGACCCAGTCCACTGTGGGCAGCACCATTCCCTAGGTTAGGCATTAAACTGTGCATGAATGGACAAAGTGAACTGAACACTAAGAGTGTTAAGCCCCAATCTGCAAAGTCCCCCCAAAAGCCAACAAGGAGATCGAGTCCCATATGTAAAAGAAAGAGCCTTTATTTTATGCAAGTTTGCAAACTGGGTCTCTCCACATGTCCAATGTATTGGAATAAAGGGAGAGCCCCGAGCTCAGTTAGTGTTGGGTGTTTTTAGTAGTAAAGGTGGGGGTGAGGGGTTTCTGAACTGCAGGGCCTGCACTTTCTATTTCCCTAAAGAGTGAAAGAGAAGTGGACAATCTGTAGCAGGCCCCAGGTAGGAAGTTTGACTGCAAAACCATCTGAACATCCCAGCCTTAAACTCCCCTTTCCTTTTTCAGTTGTTGAAAATAATACAAGAAACTCTAAAGCTAAAGGCATGGGAGGCTTCTGGCCCATGGCCCATGGATTCTGGTCCTTTGAGGTGTGAGTTCCTTCTTGCTGAGATGTGGGGGAGATGGGAAGAGGCCAGTGTGAGGAACAAGTTGAGGGGGTCATCTTCCAGAAAGGGCTCACACAGTGGTGTCTGCATAGAGAAATATGGGGTGTGAAATCAGAGCAGAATTTGAAGGTTGCTTCTCCTGGCTCATAGCCCTGCCTTCCAACTCTTAGCCGCACCTCTTCTGATGGCCTCTCCCCCTTCCTCTTCCTCCTCTGAGGCTGAGGCTTCGTCCAGCTGAGGTTTACCTTGTGTGAGAGTGACTCCAAATGGTGTAGGCCACCACATTAGGTAAGAATTTTGAAGAGAGAAATAACTGTAAGCATTGTTCATCAGCAACTTGCCTGCCTAGAATTCCCCAGTGAGGAGCTGCGGTGTGGCTCAGTGGTAGAGCCCCTGCCTAGAATCTCCTAGTGAGGGGCTGGGGTGTGGCTCAGTGGTAGAGCTCCTGCCTAGAATCCTCTAGTGAGGGACTGGGTATGAATTAGTGGTAAAGCACCTGCCTGGAATCCCCCAAGTGAGGGGTTGGAGTTGTTGCTTAGCAATAGAATGCTTGTCTAACATATATGAGACCTTGGATTTGATCCCCAAACACTAGAACAAACAAACAAACAAGAAGAGTAAAACCCAAGTATAAAATGAAACTTGTAATGACTAGTGAAAGCCCAGGAGACCTGATTGGATCAAATATAAAACTGCTCTTTAGAGCTTTTCCCACAGTCCAGTTGTCCTGGAAACACATGTGGATGATGTGTACCTTCACCTGAACCAGAGGAGTGGAGATAATAACAGGAAGTAAGAGGAATTAGTTGTAAGTCACATAAGAGGGAGAGAGAAAATTGAAGCTGAATTGCACTGGCTTGCCAGGAGGATTCTGGAGAGTGTTATCTAAGAGACATATTTTATTTTTAAAAGTTTGTGTGTGTGCTCCAGTCTACTGTGGTGGTCAGGGAACCGTCTAGTCAGGGTAGTCGGTTCTCTCCTTCTGTGAGGGCTCTGGGCATTGAATTCAGGACGTCAGGCTTAGTGGCAGTTCATTTTACCCTTTGAGCCATCTTGCTGGCCCATGGGTACATTCACAGCTGTGAAAATGGGTAATGAAGGCTGGAGAGATGACTCAGTGGCCAGGATCGCATGCTGTTTTTACCGCGGACCCAAGTTCAGTGCCAGCACCTGTGCCTGGCGTCTTGAAGCTGCCTTTAACTCCAGCTCCAGGGCATCCAACCCCTCTGGGCTCCTCAGGCAACTGCACTCTTGTGCACAGACCCACACACAGACCTCCACACAGAGAGACCCCAGAAGACCCCTCCCACAAGCCCCCCAACACATAGGCCCCCATAGACCAACCACATAGTTAAACCCACTACACCCTCCACATAACTAAACATTTAAAATAAATTGGTAATGAATGGGAAGAATTGAAAATTTAACAATACTTTATATAGACATTGGGGGCTGGAGAGATGGCTCAGTGGTTAAGAACATTGCCTGCTCTTCCAAAGGTCCTGAGTTCAATTCTCAGCAATCACATTACCCTCTTGAGGAAGAGACCTGGTCAGTCGTCCTCATCACACTTAGGCCATGAAACCCAATATGGGCAAGTTCATCAGAACCGCCATAGAAAGACTGCCCATACATGCATGCATTAAATTATTATATATACAGTTATATAAACATATGTATACATGCGCACATGGAATACACACAGTATCTTTGTTAGGGTTTCTATTGCTGTGATAAAACACCATGACCAAAAGCAACTTGGGGTGGAAAGGGTTTATTCCAACTTACTGTTTCCCGTCACAGTCTATCTCTAAGAGGCCAGGACGGGAACTCAAGTAGGCAAGAACCTGGAGGCAGGAACTGATGTGGAGACCATGGAGGAGTGTTGTTTACTGCCTTTTAATGAGGAACTACATAGCCTTTTTGAGAACACCACCTATTGGAGAACTAGCATCAACACATGCCTGTGGGGGTCACTCAGCGGTAATAGTGGCAAACAGGGAACCAATGGGTTTGTGTCCCTGAGCAGCACTGAGTGATGCTCTGCATGAGAAACATCCTGCATAGGCTCATGCATTTGAACACTTGGTCCCCACTTGATGATGCTCTTTCAGAAGTTTATGGACCCTTTAGGAGGTGGAGCCTTGTTGGAGAAAATAACTTGGAGCAGGCTTTGAGGTTTTTATAGTCTATTCCTACTTCCTGTTCTCTCTGTGTGCTTCCTTTGTATGGCTGCAATGTGACCAGCCGGCTTCCACCTCCTCCCCCGCCATGCCTTCCAGCCTGTTACCATGTCTTCTCTGATGTGACGGATTCTATCATGGCAGATAGCTGTAAGCCAAAATAAACCCCTTTCCCCGAGTTGTTGTGTGGTCATACTATTTTATCACACAAGAGAACAGGGACTGACAGACACACCCCACACCTCATCAGGAAAGTAGCGTGTCCTGTGACATGGAGGAAACCTTAGATTCCTGTGGTGTCCCTAGTAGATCACAAATGCATAGAGGAACCTTCGTCCTGACCCCAAACTGTTTAGTTATTTTTCCAGCAAAGGTCCAAGTCAGCAGACTTGAAAATGACTACCTCGCCCACCTCCTTCTGCCCCAAATGCACTCGGCACGTATGCCCATCAATATTTCAGACCTCCCTGGCTGTTCAGTTATTGATAGGGTGAAATGAAAGTGAATTCCTTAGCCTCTCCCTTTCTCCGTGGCCGGAAAATAATCATAGCCAGTTCTTGAGAGGCTTGCGTGGCAGCAGTGGGGTGATTCAGAATGCCAAGAAGGAGCTGAGGATGGCTTTGCTCTTCCCTGCCCTTATTGTGGGGAAGAAGACACTGGCCCCTTGCATTAAGAACCCTTGAGATACCAGAGAGATGGCTCAGCTGGTGAAGTGCTTAGGGTACAAACATGAGGACCTGTGTTCAGTCCCCAGAACTCACGTTGAAACAAAAAAGGAAATCTAGGCAGGATGGCATATGCTTGTGATACCTAGACTGGAGAGACAGAGACAGGAGGATGCCTGGGACTACTGGGCCAGCCAGCACAGCCAATCAGTGAGCTCCAGCTCCCAGTGAGAGGCAGTGTCCCAGAAACAGGGTGGATGTAACTGAGGAGGATACCTCAGATTGATATCTGGAACACAATACACATATACACACTCATGCACACACGTGCACACAAATATACATACTCATATACATTCTCACACATACATAAACACACATGTAGTTCGAAAGTTTTCTTCTTTCACCTATCCCCAAAGGTGAGGCTTGAATGATGTCCTCAAATGTCTGTCCCCATTCATTGCGTGGGGCAGACACGGGACACATACCTATGGAATGACTACCTTCTTTGAAGCGATCTCAGGAACCTTTCCCTGAGTTCCCCTTTTGGAGTGACCATCAGTAACCTGTCTATCAAGTGCTCTGAGTATATGTCAACTGATTCTCTGGGAGCTGATTGTCACTTGGTTGTCTATAGTGATATTTTATTTGTGTTTTAATAAATAAAGCTTGTCTAACAATCAGAGTGCAAAGCTAGCCACACTAGCCACACAGGCCAGACAGTGGTGGCACACACCTTTAACCCCAGCAGCCACACTAGTTAGCCATAGAGGCCGGGTGGTGGTGGTGCACCCTTTAATCCTAGCACTAGAGAGGAGAGAGGAATATAAGACGGGGGAGACAGGAGCTCGGGGTCTCCGTCTGTAGTCGGTCTGCAGTCATGCTGAGGACAGGATCGCCCAGCCTGGGTAGAGGCAAGAACTCTCTAGTGGTGGCTGCTTTGCTTTTCTGATCTTCAGCTTGAACCCCAATATCTGTCTCTGGGTTTTTATTATCCATGCTATAGTTGTCTCGTTTCTTCTCTCTCCTCCCCATGTTCTTTCTCAGCACTGTGGAAGCATACTTCGGTTGGTCCTCCATCATTAACCCTTCCCCTACCCCCAGTTCCAGATTCACAGCAGCCGGGAGGAACCAGGATTTTCCAGGAGAAGGAAGCAAGGGCGACGGTTTCTCTCATGGCTCCTTTCCATTCGGCACATAACACACTCAAGAAAGCTCAGGCCTCACACTGAAGAAAGCAATTACACTCCTTAGCATTTTTAGTGCTCCGAGTCCCAGAGTGAAGGAAATAGGTGAGACGTTGTCATCACGGTAGCTGGTTGCAAATGGTCTCTTAAAGTAATGCCTGTGCTTTGTGAGAAGTGGCTTGAGCTTCAAGGCGGCCAGCAAAGAAGAACATTCGTTAGGCTGGTGCTCAGCTTCCCAGGGGATTGCTGCTTGGCTCAGACCTGGGGGAGAAGAACTAACTCCTAAAGCAGAGGAACAGAAACCTCCAGTTTCAGGCCATGACTCCATGGACATAATCACAGGTACCTGCTCTGTCTCATCAACTCACTAATAGAGCCTTGCTGAATGGTGGCACACTCACATTCACACATGTGTGCATAGCACACACACAAGATTAAATGTGATATATATATATAAAATGGTGAGACCTCTTAGCACTTAGGTAGCTAAAACAGGGGCGTCGTGAATTTGAAGCCAGTGTGGGCTACATAGTAAGACTGCTATACTTTCATTTCCGTCACCATGATAAAAAAAAATACCCTGACAAGAAGCAGTGTATAGGGAAAATGGCTTATTATAGCTCATAGTTCATTCATCATAGCAAGGAAGTCAAGGTAGCTTGGCTTGAAACAGCTAGTCACCTCACCCCCACTGTCAAGGGTAGACAGAAATGAGTGCATGCATGCATATAGCCCAGCACACACTCTACATTCCCACAGTCCATGACCATCTGCCTAGGGAATGGTGCCACCCACGGTGGCCTGGGTCTTCTCACATCAGTTAATGTAATCATTGCACTCCTCCACAGGCCAACCTGATAGAGACAATCCCTCCTTGAGACTCTCTTGCCAGGTGACTCTAGGTTGTGTCAAAATGACAAAATAGTCACAAAGATCATATCTCTAGGAAAACAACAAATGCACCAAGTACAAGCCTTTTTCAATAACTCAGATAAGTGATGGCGATGGCTTGGTTAGAGTAATGGCGGATCAGCGGGAGGACAATGCATGATCTGGGAATAATTCGAACAAAGGTCTAACATTTTGGGTGGGGACTGACTTCTAGGCTTCTGACCCATATAACAGTGTGGACCTGATGTCATTTTTCAAAAGGGGGATGTGATGACCGTCAACTTCATCGTCGACTTGACTAGATTTGAAATCACCTAGGGCACATCTGTGAGGGCATTTCTAGTTTGAGTTAAGTGAGTAGAGAAGACCCAACCTGAATTCAGGTGGTACCTCCACATGAGCTGGGCTCCTGGACTAAATAAAAAAGGTGAAACTGAGCTGAGCACCAGATTTAGCAGTCTCTGCTTCCTGGCTATGGATACAATGTAACTAGCTGCCCTGTGTCCCATGGATACAATGTAACTAGCTGCCTACCATCCCCGTGGCAATGATGGACTGTAGACTTTAAAACTATGAGTTAGAATAAATCTCCCTCCCTTAAGTTGCTTTCCCTGAGAAAAGTAAAAGGAAGGGACGCCAGGGTGAAGAACTGTCACTTAGTACTGCCCAGATAGGGGAGAGAGCAAGACAGAGTTTGCATATTTGAGTTTGAAATCTGTGTATACATACAGGAGAGGTAATGACTGTGGGTATACATTTAGATACTGCAGGTGGGGGCAATGCAAGGGATTCTGGGAGAAAGCTGGATTCTATGTGATGTCAGTCTTTGAATAGCAAGTGAGCCCAAGATGAGAAAGAAACTGCTGGAAAAAAATATATATCTCCATCAAAGAGGTACTGTACCTCAAGCAAGTTTTGCACCGATTCAGGCAAGGTTGTTTATGCATCTTGAATGGATGCTGTTCTGTTGCTAAGATGGAAGACCCTTTGCAGTGTCAAGTTCACACCCTGGCAACAGGTGACTGGGTCAGAAGTCTGAGACCACAGACTACTACTGCTTGGGGCCTGTGTAGCCTCCAGCTCTGTCCATTTCTGCTTCCTCTGGCACTGCAGTTCCTTCTCAGGACTGGAGCTGATGACATTTTGACAAATGACATGGCCCTGCGAAGAAAATTATTATTCCAACCTAGCAGCCGCAGGCTTCCCCAGGGCTGAACACATTTCCACAAGTTTGCCCATGAGCGGGCATGAAACCAGTTACAGATTCCTACCAGGAGAAATGATATTCTATTTTCTTATAATGGAATTTAATTTTTCCTTCCTTCCTTCCTTGATAGGGTCTCTCTAGGTAGCCCAGGTTGACTTTGAACTACACATCCTATTGCCCCAGTCTCCCCAGTGCTGGGAGGACAGGCATGTGCCCCCATGCCTGACTTAGCATTTAATCTCTCTCTGAAGCATGCATTTCACAAAGTGGCAGATAACTTCATTTATGTCTAATTGGAGTCTCTTGTTTCCTTGGGCTCACATTCAAGATCCGGGGCTATACAGGTGGGAGGTAGCAGGTGACCCGGCATCTTGGATGCTACCTCATTTGTGTCTTTCAAATCTTTAGACTTCAGTTCATGTATGTGTCCTTGCCTCCATCCACAACTGAATCCATGAACTAAAATGGGTGAGGAGTAGAGGTTCCGGGGCCCAGAAAGTGGGTACAGCAGGTCTTCCACATGCTCAAGGAGAGCACAGAAGTGGAGGCCAATATACCACAGGAAACCTTGTAGCCAGAGAAGAATGGTATATGGGGGGGAGGAAAGGAAAGGGAGAAATAATGTAATTATATTATAATCTAAAAGAAAGCAACAAAGGCATGAGTGATGGTTCGTGCATGTATTCCTAGCAGTGGGAAGGTGGAGACAGGAGGATCCTTGGGACTCTCTGGCCAGCCAGCCTAGCATACTCAGAGAGCTCCAGGCCAAGGAAAGACCCCATTAAGACCAACTAGACATAAGAAGGAGTCGTCAGAGAGGAAGGAACCCCATTTGAGAGAATACTTTCATAAGCTTGGGCAAGCCTGAAGGGCATTTTCTTAATTAGTGGCTGATGGGAAGGCCTAGACCATTGTGGGCAGGGATTCCTGTAAGCTAGTGGTTTTGTGTTCTTTAAGAAAGTAGACTGAGCAAGCCATGATGAACAAGCCAGTGAACAGCACCTCTCCATGGCCTCTGCATCAGCTCCTGCCTCCAGGCTCCTATCCTGTTTGAGTTTCTGTCCTGACTTCCTTCGATAATGAATAGGGATATGGAAATATAAGCCAAGCAAACCCTTTCCTATGCAAGCAGCTTTGGTTATGGTGTTTCAACACAGCAATAGTAACTCCAACTAAGATGTACCCCGTCTCAAAGAGCAAAGTGGATGACTCCTGAAAAATAATACCTGGAGGTTGTCCTCTGGCCTCTATATGTGTGTGTGTGTGCACATGCACACACACACACACACACACACACACACAAACACACACAAGCTTCCAGACTGCTTATCTTTCTACTGTGATAGTCTGAATAAAAGAACTATGGAAGCTCACAGTATATGTTGGCTTATGTCTTAAGGAGGACAGCCAGAACATGACCTAGCTGGCCCTAGCATCTGCAGTCAGGAAGTAGAGAGAGGGCAGGAAGTGGGATGGGACCTCAAGGGCTGCCTTCCGTGACCCACTTTCTTCAGTAATGCTTCACCTCCTAAAGATTCTTCAAATCACCTTTTGAAACAGTGCTACCTGCTGGGGGCCATGTGTTACAACACATGAGCCTGTGGGGGGACACTTAACATTCAAACCATACCACCTATTAGGTCCCAAACTCCAAAAGGCAGTGACTGCAGAAAGAATACTGGCAGCATTCCTCAGAAACATATGAAACAGGTTGTGGCTGCCAGAGAGGGCTACCTCCCTTGGCATATACCCGTGGTTACACAGCAAAGCCCATGCTAGCCTCCAGGTTGCTCCACTCGCTATTAACATGCACATGCTATGAGTATAAAAGCCCCTATGTTAGCCTTGTAGCCCTTCTCACCCCCTCCACCATTCTAGGTTCCAGACTGTTCCAGGTTCCCTCCCCCTACCTACAGCTACCTGGTTTTCTTTATAATGGCAATATCCTCTCCCCCAACTTGCTCGTTTCTTTCCACTCTTCTTTCTACTTCCTGAGAGATATCCCTGACTATGGCCAATCCCCGCTCCTCTCTGCCTCCCTGAAAGGTAGCCGTGGCTGCTTTGTACTCCCCCAGATATCGCTGGCTATTCTCTTTCTCATATTTACAATAAACCTTTTCTTTCAAATACACCTGCGGAGCGGTTGGTTTGGCAGTTTCACAGTGCCCTTGCTTACAATGCCGTGCTGCACTTTGAAGTTGTGTTGGAATGAGACATGTGTGTCCACAGGCTGGGTCTGATGATGCCTCTACGACCAGTTTCTAGTTGAAAACCAATCTCTAGTTGAAAATGAGCCTAACTAGGGGGGTTTTTCTCTTTCCACAACTGTTGTTTTTTATGTTGACTGTATTTTAGACTCACAGAAACACCAGAGTGGTGACAACATTATTCCAATACAATAATTCATTGTTGTGCATCCTTATAAGCCGTATTGTGCTTTACTACCTACATCCCCATTTGGGAGTCATAAACACCCTGAGAGCCAGGCAGGAGACGTATTAGTTATCCTTGTGAACTGGAACTCTCGTCTCCAGTTCAGCAGACATTCGGTTTCTTGGTGTTTGAGTTCCATGAATAATTCTTCTCTAGTTTTTCAGGATGTGGTCTTCTGAGAATAGCCAGCTGGGCTCACTCTGGATAGCTGGAGAAATGAATGCTGTCCCTCACACTCTGCAGTTCCAGGGCAAATTCTTCTTGGACATTCTTTGCCCAGTTCATGGAAATGAGAAAGGTATTACAGCACCTAAAACGATGGTCAGTTTCAGCAAGGATCAGAGTCAGCAAGGAGCTTTTAAAGGATGGTGTCTATCCAGGTCCCAACACAGAGAATTGCTTCTGGTTGACTGATTTTTAATTAATTGATTTTCACTTATTACCGTTAGTGTCATCATTATTACAGTGTGTATGTGTGCCAGTGGGTCAGATGACAGATCAGAGGACAACTTTCAAGCATGGGTCCTGTCTTAGGGTTTCTATTGCTGTGGAAAGATACCATGACCATGGCAAGTCATAAAGAAGAAAATGTTTAATTGAACGGCTTACATTTTCAGAGATTTAGTCTGTTAAGGCACACATAGTGTTGGAGAAGGAGCTGGGGGTGAAGAAGGAGCTGCATCTTGATCTACAAACAACAGGAAGTGAACTGAACTAGACATAACTTGAGCACAGGAGACCTCAAAGCCCACCCCCATAGTGACACACTTCCTCCCACAAGGCCACACCTACTTCAACAAGGCTATGCCTCCTAATCCACTCCCTATGAGCTTATGAGGGCCAATTGCATTCAAACTACACAGGTCCTCTCCTTCGTCTTTGTTGAGGCAGGTTCTCCCTTGCTGTTTCTGTGTCCTCCAGGCTAGCTGCCCAGTGCACTTCAGGTTGATTCTATTGTCTCCACCCTCTAGAAGTGTTGGGATTATAATACCTGTCACCTCATCCAGCTCTTTAATATGTGTTCCAAGGACCCAATGGTGGTCATCAGGCTTGTGTGGCAAGCACTTTCACTTGCCGAGCCATCTCCTTGGCCCTGTTGATGTTATTTTTAAGATCTGCAGGTAATGCTTGTGTGCATGTATGAATATATATATGTATATATGTATGTATGTATAGTGTGATGATAATGGCTCTCAGCATGAAGGGATCTGGAATCTACTAAGAGATTAAGAGATATGCCTCATGGAGAGTCTGATGGCATTTCTATGAAGGATGAACTGACGTTAAAAAAAGGAAAACCTAAGTGGTAGAGCCCCTGCCTAGAATCCCCCAGTGAGGGGCTGGGGTGTTGCTCAGTGGTAGAGCACCTGCCTAGAATCCCTCAGTGAGGAACTGGGGTGTGGCTCAGTGGTAGAGCCCCTGCCTAGAATCCCCCAGTGAGGGACTAGGGTGTGGCTCAGTGGTAGAGCCCCTGCCTAGAATCCCCTAGTGAGGGGCTGGAGTGTTGCTCAGTGGTAGAGGAGCTGCCTAGAATCCCCCAGTGAGGGGCTGGGGTGTGGCTCAGTGGTAGAGCACCTGCCTAGAATCCCCAGTGAGGAGCTGGGGTGTGGCTCAGTGGTAGATCATCTGCCTAGAACCCCCCAGTGAGGGGCTGGGATGTAGTTTAATAGTAGACCACCTGCTGTGAAAACCTCCAGTGAGAGTCTGGGGCATGACTCCTAGTAAACGCAACCCAGTCTCATCTCTAGTACTGGAAAATAAGTCTATTTCTATGTTGAAAAAATAAAACCAAACCTGAATTAACAGCCTTTTTTTAGTATTTATGAATGAAATCTATTAAAACTCTTGAAATGAATTATTCATGCAGTTTCTATATATAGAGCAAATGATAATCTTTTGTTATTTCCCCCTTAGAATCCTACTTAGATTTTGTTTTTGGTCCAGTGGGAAGTAGATACTAATGCTCTTTTAGAGAGGAGGTTAATAATTCAATATGATGCCTCATGGACACACCCATACAAATGCATCATTGTCAATATTTTATAAGGTTTGGAGATGGAAATGGCATAATCACCTTCTTTTGCCGTCATGTCGTCTGGAGAAAGCAAAAGCTCTTTAGCCAATCAAGGAAACTGCTGGAGCTCTTTGTAAATTATACTGCAGCAAGACTATTCGGTAGAGACAGCCTCATGTTTTTCTCCGCTGGGTTTCTCATCTTCAATGGGCTTATAGACATAGTTGCATTTCACGGGCTGTGTAAAAAGTATGCTGATGCTGGTGTTAAAGTCAAACCTAAAATGTCATATATTTCAAATCTTTGAGTTTTTAAAAAATGAAATGCATCAGAAAATGATTGATTTGAACTTGACTGACAACTTCCGACTGATTTTGGATTTTTCTGTTCACCAAGGAAAGCAGTAAGAGAGAAAGAATGACTCTGGTGTCCCTGCCTTGGGACACTTGGTGGAGCTAAATGGAAGACAATGAGTCTGGTCAGAGACTCTGAAATTTCTGGTGTTTGGAAGGGTTTCCAGGGAGAATTTGAAGCTAAGAACGGTATGGATAGAACCAGACATGCTGGTTCACACCTGCCATGCTAGTGTTTCAGAGGTGAAGTCAGAGCGGCATCAGGAGTTCAAGGTCATCCTACATAACACAAGACCAGCCTGGGCTACATGAGGCCCAGCCTCACAGAAAAGAATGAGATGGATTTGTCATATTGCTATACCCTCTGAATTGAAACACGATCTCTTGAGGCCTGGAGGGAGACTCACATGACTAAGGAAATTTATGAAGCTCAGGAAACTCATGAAACTTACAAGATTCATAAGGGCCCCTCCCCAGGGTTATATAAGCAATAAACCATTGTTAAAGAAGAAAATCTTTTGTGAAGTTGCTTGAAAATTGTGCAGGGAGCTTCAGGGATGCAGATTTTGTGAGTTATCATCCTTTCTTTTCTGGGGTGGGTCTTTTGGTGACACAGCTGCCTTTAACTCACTGATGCTCCCGTAAGTCACCTCAACACACTTGCTGGTTCACAAAGCTAGTCTTGTGTAGGATCCATTCTTTGGTCTGTCAGTGCCTTATTTTGGGTAGATTGATGTTTCTTCCTGTCTTCCTAGGAAGTCACATGCAGGGGACATGGATTTGGGCATCACCAATAAACAAGAAATTGTTAAAGCCAAAGCAATAGGGAAGTGGATAAGGGATCATTGAGGGAAGATCAGAGAAACCTGCAGACAGGGAAGAGAAGGGGAGCCATAGTGTGGAGCCCTACAGAATCTGGGAGAAGCAGAAATGGTACAACAGAAAGAGAACACTTAGAAGACCACTGCCTAAGAGGTAGGAGGAAAAATCAGGGAAGACGTTGAGCCTTCAGGATGATCAGTGCTGTTAGATGCTTCACAATGATAGAAGCAGGTACACTCCTGGGATAAGGCAGGTGGGGAAAGGGGCCCTTGGTTAGGAATGGAAACCTGTGCTTTCTATGACTTAGGCCAAAGACTAAGAACATTCTTTTTCTTCCTAAGAACCACCTTCTCCCCTTTTTTCCTCCTCCTCCTTGTTCTTCAGATTTCTTTATTTATTTTATGTATGTGAGTGCTCTATTTGCTGGGTGGTGGTGGTCACACCTTTAATCCCAGCACTCAGGAGGCAGAGGCAAGCGGATCTCTGTGAGTTTGAGGTCAACCTGGTCTACAAGACCTAATTACAGGACAGGCACCAAAGCTACACAGAGAAGCCCTGTCTCAAAAAACCAAAACAAAGAAAAAGAAAGAAGGCATCTGATCCCAGTATAGAGAGCTGTGGGCCACCATGTGGTTGCTGGGAATAGAACTCAGGACCTCTGGAAGAGGCAGTGTTCTTTAACCACTGAGCCATCTCCCCAGACACTCTTATTCTTATTCTTTTTGTTTGTTTGTTTTACAAGACAGGATTTCTCTGTGTAGCTTTGAAGCCTGTCCTGGAACTAGCTCTTGTAGACAGAGATCCGCCTGCCTCTGCCTCTGCCTCTCAAGTGCTGGAATTAAAGGTGTGTGCCACCCCTGTCCAGCCTCTTATTCTTATTCTCATTCTTTTCTTCTTCCTTCATTATCATCATGTTCATTGTTGTTTTCTTCTTTTAATTTAAACTATATTTATTTGTTTATGTGCACACCTGCCAGAAAGCTTGGCTCGGTGGTAGAACACCTGCCTAGAACTCTCCAGTGAGGGGCTGGGGTGTGACTCAGTGATAGGCCTCTGCCTAGAATCCCCCAGTGAGGGGCTGGGGTGTGACTCAGTGGGAAAGCCCCTGCCTAGAGTCCCCCAGTGAGGGGCTGGGGTGTGACTCAGTGAGAAAGCCCCTGCCTAGAGTCCCCCAGTGAGGGGCTGGGGTGTGACTCAGTGGTAGAGTAGCTGCCTAGAATCCCCCAGTGAGGGGCTGGGGTGTGGCTCAGTGGTAGAGCCTCTGCCTAGAATCCCCCAGTGAGGGGCTGGGGTGTGGCTCAGTGATAGAGCCCCTGCCTAGAATTCCCCAGTGAGGGGCTGAGGTGTGGCTCAGTGGTAGAGCCCCTGCCTAGAATCCCCCAGTAAGGGGCTGAGGTGTGGCTCAGTGGTAGAGCCCCTGCCTAGAATCCCCCAGTGAGGGGCTGGGGTGTGGCTCAGTGATGGATCTTCTCCCACTCTGTGAGTTCTGGGGATTAATTCACAATGACCAATACTATCCTGTCTGGAACTATATGTGGAAAACTTCTGCCTGCAAGTTCGTGATTAAAAACCAAGGGATATACAACTATTTCACTGCCCTCTTGGCTCTGAGACAACAAAAGCTCATACCTCATTTCCTCTGCCATATATCCACTGTAGCATCAGGGGCAGTGGAGGAAGGATGGAGTCGCAGCCTAAATGAGAATCTTTCCTGGTTTGGTAGGCTCCCTCCTGATTGGTTCTTACTCTTTCATCTAATTAGCATATAAATGAAACAATCAAAGCCCACCTCCTCATTTGAAGCAAGCAAAACAGTCTCTCCATTGGCCGCCCACTTACAGGTTTTCTTTCTATTGCCCTGAGCTTTCTTTTAGTAAAATCCTCCCTGGGACCTGAGAGCTGGCTCAGCAGCCTAGAGCACTGACTGCTCTTCCAGAGAACTCAGGTTCAATTCCCAGCACCCATATGATAGCTCACAACCAGCTGTAACTCCAGCTCCAGCGGATCCAACTCCCATTTCTGGGCTGTGGACACCTGCACTCACATGCCCATACTCGAATACACATAATTAAAATAATAAAACTTTCAGTTGAAAATGAAAGCCTCTTTCCTTGGTTCGCTCTTGGTTGTTGCTTATATGCTTTGTTCTCCTTGGTTGAGACCAGAATCCTAAGGGGAAGAAAATCTGTAAGAATAGATTGCAGGGGGACAGAGGTTGGAAATGGTTCATTGATGCAGACCGTCCTGTTTCAGGCAGATGATTAGATATCCGGAAGGAAAAGAGCAGCTGTGCTGTGGGCGGGGCTTGTTTGTTCATTGAGATGAGAGGGTGGAGATGGAGCAGGTCCAAGGAAGCTAAAATAGAGATAGACTTGCAAGTAGATGGAGGTGAGGATTGGGGTAGAGCATCGCTGAAACCCCACCTCCTGTTCCCAGACTGTGTGTGTGTATGGGCTATGTAAAGAAGCCAGGACACAGTTCTTCCATTTAAAAAAAAAAACTGAAGCATGGTGCTGGAGAGATAGGTTAGCTGGTCAAGTGCTTGCCTCACAAGCACAGGATGAGAGGCAGATCCTCAAGCTCACGTAAAGAAGCAGGATATATGGGGCTGGCGAGATGGCTCAGCAGTTAAGAGCATGTTGTGATCTGTCAGGGTACTAAGTCAGGGGGCTCACTACAGCCAGTAACTCTAGCTTCAGGAGACCTGACACCCTCTTCTGGCCTTCGATGTACCTGTATGTATATATGCACGCACACACAATATATATATATATATGTATATATATGTATATATATGTATATGTATGTATGTATTTATATACATATATATTTCAACAGGCTGTGGTGGTGTGTGCTTGTAATACCAATGTTTGGAGAGTCAGAGCCAGGCAGACCTCTGGGGATCACTAACTAGTCAACCAAGTCAAATTGGCAAGTTCTAAGCCATTGAGAGACTCTGCCTAAACAGCAGCAACAGCAACAACAACAAAAACTACCACCACCATCACCAAAACAAACAAGGTGGGAGGTGCCTGGGGAACAACACCTGTAGTTGTTCTCTGGTCTCCACATCCAAGCACATACATATACCACCCACCCACACATAAACACACCCATACCCGCCCACACATGAACACACCCATCCACATGCACGTTAAATCGCAGTAAGACATTTCTACGGACCTAGAGTTGATGCTTCATCCCATTGAGATCATTGCCATGGAAATCAGAGATTATTTACTGGCTATAAAGCCAGGCCATAGGCCTGACCCCCCACCCATAATCTGATTGTGATGCCCAGAGCCATGTGCCTTGGCTGTCTTTAGTCCTGAGACAGAAGATGCTTCTGCACCCACATTGCTCAGAATGCTGAAGGCGCCTCACCTCATCCAGCGGTGGCATTGATTGTTCCTCTCAGCCTCACACCTGCCAGTAGCACAAGTCGCGCTCAGCAGGCTGCTAATGTCTGCCGTGCTCGGTGGAGGGGTCCCGAAGCATCTTGAACAGCTTCCCAGCCGTCCCAGGGCTGAATCAATGAGGACCCCCCCCCATAGACTACTGAGTGTGCTGGAAGACAGAAAGGCAAAGGAGAGGGGACTGAGTGCTTGTGGGTAGGCAGAGTCCCTGACTGGGACACTGGGGGACTGTTTTGTTTATGCTGGGAAGATGCTGTGAAAGGTACAGATAATGGACCTGGAAGAACTTTATGCTTATTTTTTCCATTTTCATGTGTCTATGGTATGCACGTTTGGGTACACGTGTATAAGTACATGTGTGTGTGTAGGGTGGAAGTTGATATTAAGAATTATCCTTAATTGGTTCCACCTTATTCATCAAGAGGAGTTCTCAATCAACCTCATGGATGTACCTAGTCTTGCTAGCCAGCTGGCTCTGGGCTGGAATTACAGGTGGGCTGCCATGTCTGCTGAGCACTTAAGGGTCCTGAGGATCCAAACGATGGCCTTCATACCTGCAGCAAGCACTTTAACTATTGTAACATGAGGGGCCAGGCTTGTCGGGTTTCTGTCCTGCCCAGTTCCCACAGCTGTTTAGCCCCAAAGAAAATCACACAGAGAGTCTATATTAATGATAAACTGATTGGCCCATTAGCTCAGGCTTCTTATTAGCTGTTGTAGCTTATATTAACTCATTATTCTTATCTATGTTAGCCACATGGCCCAGTACCTTTCTCAGCTGGGCAGGTCACATCCTGCTTCTTTGGTGGTCTGGGCAGGACTCTCTCGCTTCCTGCTTCCCAGAATTCTCCTATTCTCCTTGCTCTGCCTCTACTTCCTGTCTGGTTGTCCCACCTATACATCCTGGCTAATGGCCAATTGGCGTTTATTTAAATCATGATTGACAGAATACAGACAATTCTCCCACAAACTATTGAGCCATCTCCCCAGCCCTGGAGAAGTTTCACTGCCTCACAGGGGCAGCATAGATACGCTCTGTCAGGGTGGGTTATGTGACCAGGGATGATTAAGGATTCAAGGCTAGGGCTGAGGAAGTGGCTCAGTTGGTAGTATGCTTGTCTCTCATACATGAGCCCTAGGGTTCAATCCTGAGCACTAGAGGGAAAAAGCCGGGCACAAACCTGATTACACAGTAAGCCATGCTAGTTGATGTCTGCACTAAAGTGCTTAACAACTGGACCGTAACTTTGACTCTTTCTTTCTTGGGTCTCTACTGGAAAGATGGGCTAGGGGGTTCATGCTTATAATGCTAACATTTGGAAGGTAAAGAAGGAACATCTTGGGTTCAAGACCAGTTTGGACATATAGCAAGAGCCTGTCTCAAATAAAAATGAATGAAAAATAAATAAATAAATGATGATGATGATAATAATGAGCTAAATAAAGGCTGGGGAGGTGGGTCAATAGGCAAAGTCCTATGCAAGCATGAAGACCTGAGTTCAGATTTTCAGAACGCAAATGAAAAAGCTGGATGTGGTGGTGGTGTCTATAACCTCAGTGCTAGAGACAGGGCTGAGACAGAGAGATGAGGGTACCTGGGACTCACTGGTTAGCCAGCCTCGTCTCATTTCAGGTTCAATGGGAGACTCTATCTTAGAAAAACAAAGTGATCAAGGAAGATAGAAGATGCCGAGCGTTGGTTTCTGGCTTCGACGTGTATATTCGCACATGTGCCCATGTGTGTGTTGAATGTATACACACACACACACACACACACACACACACACACACACACAAGAATAAGCTGGGCTTGGTGGTGCAGACCTGGGAAGCAGAAGCAGAGAGATCATGAATTCAAGGCCAACTTGAGCAACTTAGTGAGACTTTGCCTCAAGAAAAGAAATACATATATGAAAGATAAATAAACAAAGGATGATGGACTGGGAACCAACCCCTCACGCACTGATGTGGGTATGAAAGCTCTACGCAGGCTGTGGTCGCCATTAGCTTTCTTCATGAGAGCTTTAACTTTGAAAACTGACTTTGCTTTTCTGGCAAGATTTTCCAAAAATAAAGTTATTACAGGTAACATGTCTGGTGGGACCGAGAGATGGAAGGCACATGCTGATCTTCCAGAGGACCAGACTTTGGTTCCCAGCACCCTTATCAGATAGCTCACACAGCCTGTAAATCCAGATTCAGGGCATCTGACATTCCTGTCTGGCTTTGGTATCTATACACACAAGTGTACTATGCACACACACACACGCTCACTCACTTGCACATGTGCATGCACAGGAATCTTTTTAAGAAGTGACAACTTTGGGAACTTTTAAGGACAGCAGAAGCACCAATCCCAGCACTAGGGAGGCAGAGGCAGGCAGATCTCTGTGAGTTCGAGGCCAGCCTGGTCTACAAGAGCTAGTTCCAGGTCAGGCTCCAAAGCTACAGAGAAACCCTGTCTTGAAAAACCAATAATAATAATAATAATAATAATAATAATAATAATAATAATAATAATAATAATAATGACAACAGACTATGTCTAGACAATGACTTCTCTAAATACCAGTCACTCCTAAAGAAAAACAATCACCCCAAATTAGCAAAACCTCCCATTTTTTGACATTTCTTCAGTATCTCAGCAATGCAAGCTTGGCAGTGGTGGGGACTGAAAATACAATAAGCTGTTCCTGAGGTTGTCCCGCAGGGAGACACAGTCAGCTATGTTGGTGGCGGTAGATGCTGTGACACTTGGTTTGACTCCAGCAGCTCAGCTGGGCCATGCTTCTTGGAGAATTCCCATGTTACTGAACTCCAGTTTGCAGGACAGGGTGGCCGCCTCTGCTGCAGATGAAGTTCTATTTACTAAGCCTCATGGTGGGCTGGAGACATTGCTCAGCCAGGCTGGGCTCACAACCAAAACAACAAAATCTCGTGGCAAGCTAACCACCGGTCATACTGAATCACTTATTGTTCTTATTGCTGCAAATTCCTGAGAAAAGTACTTTAAGAGAGGAAGGGACTATTTGGATCACAGTGGGAGGGTACAGCCCATCATGATGGAGAAGGCATGGCAGCAGACACACGAGGAGACTGGCCACGTGGCATCCACAGTCAGGAAGCAGAGAGAGATGGACGCTGGTGCTCAGCTCACTTTCTCCTTTGCATTCAGCCTGGAAACCCAGCCCATGAATGAGGCTGCCCATAGGTAGGGTGACTCTTGCCACTTCAGTTAACCCCATCTAGAAAATTCTTTATGGACATTCCTAGAGGTTTATCTCCAATGTCATTTTTAATCCAGTTAAGTTGACAGTGAAGATTGACTGTCACAGATGACACACACAGACAACTAACACTAACATTTTCCTGGGGCTTCTAAAGACAGACGATTTATTAACCTTCTATGAGTCTGCAAGAACATAGAAACGTTAGACACTCTTGTCTTTTTGTTTTATTTTGTTTATTTGTTTTGGTTTTGTTGTTGTTTTTGAGACAGCATCTCACTGTCTAGCCCTAACTGGTTTGGAACTCATGTAGGCCAGGCTGGCCTCAAACTTATAGAGATCCTTCCACTTTGGCCTTCTGCATGCTGGATTTAAAAGTGGATGTCACCACACCCAGCCAACACTGATGTTCACAGAGCCTAAGAAGCAGCCATTGGTGGTTAAAACAAACAAACAAAAACCCTGAAAAGCCTCTCAGAGTGATATGTCTTAATATAAATGGATCTTCTGCTCTCCGATCTATATGCATTGTTGAAGCAATACTATAATAGCATCAAGGTTATAAAAGCCAGAAATAGTCAACTGTAGCAGCCTCATCTGAACACAATTATGACAAATACCGCAAACATGTCTCTTAGTAATAAATCTTTGTCCACTTTGCTGGTGATTTCCTACAAGTCTATCTTTGAGCACAGGCGGTTTTTAAGAACACTGCAGTATCTTGTCACACAGCTCTCCAGAAGGAGTGATTTGTGAACTAGATGTTACTGAATTCACATTTTGAATATGAATGGCCTTAGGTGATTTTTTTTTGGTGTGTGCTTGTGTGTGTGTGTGTATGTGTATGTGCATGCATACATGAGTGCTCAGCTGCATATGCATTTGTATATGCATGCCTGTGGAGGTAAGAGAACCATGTTTTTAAAATGTGTTTTGCTTTGTTTTATACATATGAGTGTTTTGCTTACATGTATGTACATGCACCATGTGCATGAAGTACACTTGAAAGCCAGAAGATGGTGTTGGATCCTTTGGAGCTAGAGTTACAGATAGTTGTATTTCTGTGTGTATACTAGGAACTGAACCCAGGTCCCCTGCAAGACCAGTGTGGTGTAGGAGGTCCTTCTGTATTTGTGTTGTTTTTATTGGTTGAATAAAGAAACTGCCTTGGCCTTTTGATAGGACAGAACTTAGAGAGGCAGAGGAAAAGAGAACTGAATGCTGGGAGAAAGAAGGCAGGCAGAGAGAGCTGACATGGAGTCGCCAGAGTCAGACATACTGAATCTTTCCCGGTAAGCCACAACCTCATGGAAAACACAGATTAATAGAAATGGGTTAGATCAAGATGTGAGAGTTGGCCAAGAAGAGGCTAGATATAATGGGCCAGGCAGTAATTTAATTAATACAATATCTGTGTGATTATTTCGGATGTAAGCTAGCCAGGCGGGATGGAACAAAGGGGCCCCGTGCTCCTTACAACAGATTGGCGCCCAACATGGGGCTAAATCCACTTAAAAACCTGTGAGGACTTAAAAAGGAGAGAGAGAGAGAGAGAGAGAGAGAGAGAGAGAGAGAAAGAGAGTTTAACACAGCTTTTTGCTGTTTTCTGGTGGTGTGCCACAGAGAAAATTTCCTGACTCAGCAGCCATAAAAAAAAGCTACACAGTTTTAAAACGCAGCTTCCTGGGCTGTGCCACCAATGTGAACTCTGGCTATAAAGCATTTTAATGACATTTTTGGGACCTGGGTGTTTCTGTGCCCACTAGGGTTGGGAGAAAACTGGCTGAGACCATGCCTGTGACTCAGCACTCCCTGCCTGGGGAGGTGGCAGGATCAGGTTTAGTAGGAGTACACAAACAGGAGAACATGGCAGATTTCTGCCACCATACTCAGAGATGTTTCCAGGCTGCGCAGTGCTCTGAGTGACAGATTTGACTGTAACTCAGATAAAAAAGTGTTTATGTGTTACACACTCATTCTCCGGGTTGGACTGCTGAGCACTACTCCTGCCTGGCGGCCCCAGAGCTAGCGAAAATGGTATGTCCACCATTTTAAAATTAGAGAGAGGTGGAGCCAACATCCAGAGCAGCTGTGACCAAGATGCTTAGAATTTTAAAAGCTCTTCAAGACAGTAGAAAATTAAGAACAATACAATAGGACAGATTCAGACATAAAAGACCTCTAAATGGGTCACGGTGTTAGATAAAGCGCTTAGGCTTCGGAGAAAAAAGATAAAGAGTATACAGAGTCATAATATAAAGATAATATTTTTTAAAAAGGGGGGTAAAGTCTTTAAAGAGACAGAGTACAGATAGTTATAGATTAAAAAATAAAAATAATAAGCCACATAAAAATGAAAAATTCACAGAGAGTCTAGATTATGTGTATTATTGTGTTTTCTTTAAATTTTTTTTACTGTAAAGGAGCTAAATACAGAGAGATATTTCATTTTGTGGTCTGCTAAGCTAAACCAGCATATATGTTCTAAAGGTTTCTTGACTTCAAAATTTGGGTATAAGGATATGATGCTTTGAAAAAGAGGTTCTTCTTTTGTTTCCACAGAGGATGAGACCCTGTGGATTTCTTCTAGACCGATATGGTATAATAGACCATGCCCTCCTGAAAGGTCACTGTGAACACCTTCAGAAAATTACTTCACTCAACTGCTGACTGAGATAAACCTGACACACAGGATACACCATGAAAGACCTGATTAATGGTGCCCCCATACAACAAAAAAAAGTTTGGAGAGAAAAAACTATGCCCATATTCCCAAATATTGTTTATAAATGTTCTTTTACATTTAAAGGGGATATGATATAGATATGAATAATTTACATTGGTATAAATTTTGCTTTATTGATATAAATTTAAGGTCAATTTTGTTATATATATGTATTTCTGATCTTGATTAAGGTATTGTGATTGTGTAGTTCATTTAAAAATGTAATGTATAATTAAGAAATATAGGTTAATAGATAGTCATCTATAATAGTCAAGTTTGTAGTCATGTTAGTTAGATTTTCTAGATATATAGAGATATATTTCAGTTAAATAGGCATTCTTCATATCTTTCAAAGACTACAGAATATGGC
>PVIU01024821.1:0-24834 GCA_004026605.1 Ondatra zibethicus
CTTGCCTTGTTCCTGATTTTAGTGGAATGGCTTTGAGCTTCTCTCCATTTAATTTGATGTTTGCTGTCGGCTTGCTATATATTGCTTTTATTATACTTAGATATGATCCTTGTATCCCTAATCTCTCCAAGACCTTTATCATAAAGGGGTGTTGAATTTTGTCAAATGCCTTTTCAGCATCTAATGAAATGATCATATGTTTTTTTCTTTCAGTTTATTTATATGATGGATTACATTGATAGATTTTCGTATGTTGAACCAGCCCTGCATCTCTGGTATGAAGCCTACTTGATCATAATGGATGATTTTTTTAATGTGTTCAGAAGACTTTTTATGTTTGAATCTGTTTTGCACATCTGTAATCATTTTCTGATCAGAAGTGCCTTTTTTTATGCTAAGCAGATGTGCCTAGGACCAACTCCGTGGCCCTGCCCGGTTCTTCAGTCCTACAAGATGGAGGCATGTCACCACCTCTGCAATCCATGCTTACCGCCCCAGCTCCAGGGACACAGTGGGTCTAATTGACATTAAGCAATTTCTAACATGCTGCTCACGGACCTCATTTAAATCTAGGACCTGGCAAAAGAGCCAGAGTTTATAATGTAAACACAGAGCAGAAAGCCACTGTTTCTTAGAGAATCTGAAAAGTTTTTCCTGCTAATGCTGCATCAGGAGGCCTATTCTTAAAGGAGCCGTTCCTCTGCTCGCACCTAGCAAACGGAGCCTACCTGAAGAAACATGCAGTTACCAAGAAGCTGTACTTTGATCCCATTTTTATGGGTCTAGGAGTTCTGTTTTTTTTTTTTTTTTCTTAAGCTTTTTTATTTTAGTTTTTATGTGGATCCATGGCCCAGATGGTAGGTGCCACTTTGTGTTGTAGTTGGCTGCCTGTTTGTTCCCAGCTGCTCAGTTCTAAAATAATCACACAGAGACCATATTATTTGCAATACTATTTGTCCAATAGCTTAATCATATTTCTGGATAATTCATATCCTCAATTAACCCATCTCCATTAATCAATGTATCGCCATGAGGCTGTGGCTTACCAGGTAAAATTCCAGCATCTCTCTCTGGCAGGGCTACATGGCTTCTCACTGACTCTGCCTTCTTTCTCCCAGCATTCAGTTTAGTTTTCCCCACCTACCTCTATTCTGCACTGCACAGGCCTAAGACAGTTTCTTTATTGATAATGGTATTCACGGGAATCCCACATCACTTCCCCTTTTCTCTTTAAATAAAAAGGAAGGTTTTAGCTTTAACATAGGAAAATTACATATAGCAAGACAGGTATCAATCAAGAATTATTCTTACAAGATTTATTTCTACTTTATATTTTATGAAAACTAAGGAAAACAATATTTATTCTTCAACTCCATCAAAAACTCCAGAAGGATATAATATTACCTAAGTAAACAGAAAGTGTATTGTAAGCATCTTCCAAAACCCTAGAATTGACAGAGATATTTTGCTGCCTGGACAGTCACCCAAAGTTCTGTACCATTGGGGCACCCATCTTCATAGTGTCCAGCATAATTTTTCACAAAGCAGAAAATTTCAAAGACAGGTCCACCTATATTGGCATTTTGTCAGTAACTTTTTTTTCTGTGTCCTGCAGAATGTTTGGCAGACTCTTTCATGAAGCAGGAGCCCTGCAGGACGGTCTCACCTCTTGGCAAATTCAGCAGTCATTTCTCTGTGGGTCCTGCATTTCCAGTTCACACAGCATACCATCAAGCAGTATAGATAAGAGCAGTTTCTTGCCCAAATGGCTAGCAAGCTCTATAAGGAGCCTCTTTGATGCCCATCTTTCTCTTGAAGTAGATTGGAGATGCCAGGAGTATATGTGCCTCACTGTTATGAAGTCTTAAGCTCTTAAAACATTTTAAATGCCATATTCTTTAGTCTTTGAAATATTTGAAGAATATTTGAAATAACCAACTGAATTACATTTCTGTAAATCTATAAAATCTAACTAACATGACAAGCTTGATTATTATAGATGACTATTAATCTGTATTTTTAATTATACATTACATTTTAATGGGCTTCACAAAACAATGAGTTAAAAACTCAATTTCATTATATCTATATCTACATCTATTCAAATCTTAAATTGGGGTCAGAGTTTCCTAGCCATTCAAAAAGCTTACTGAATTTCTTTTATGTACTAAACTTCAGTGTAACTTTGAAAGTATCATTGGAAAGAATATTCAGTAAATTTTGTGACAAGTGTCCCTTAGAATAAGAGAGTACATATAGGTACAGAATATGTCTGTGATAATATTTCCCAGCAATAATTGTTGCTATGATAGTGTCCTAAGTCTTTTTAATTGCTTATTTAGCAAATCCTTCAGGGGTGAGTAGAAAGGAACATGGTCTTGGTCCCTCTGAGGCTTGGTATTTGAGTATGTTACCAAAAATCTTATACCTATAAATATTCTGTGGAAAGAAAAATGTTCATTTCTCTTATACTTTCAGTGAATTTTTCACTGTAAGGCTGATTTTGACTTTAGAAATATTTCTATATAGTAAAGTGGATAATAGTTAATTTTTTTCTAGAGAGACTATTTCAGTCTCTTTCAGAGTGTCAAACTTGGGTATTCTGAAGGAGTGTCTGTGTAATTTTTCTTCTTTCAAGAGTTTCTACAGCAGAAAGCAACAGTGAATGAATGTAAAATAGTTTTGTCTGGAAATGCCCAATTTGCATGTTGCTGATACTCCTGTATCATCAAAGTAAATCAAAATTGCAGAAGAGTAAACTATGAGCAACGCATTTGAAATGAAGTCTTATATCCAAAGAAAAGGGTATGTTTTATGGTGTAACTTAAACTATTTTATTTATCTTTCATCCCATTTAGGATCAGCTCATCTTCATTTTGAATCCTGGAAAAACTAAATAGCAGAAACACGTTTTCTTCACTGATGAGAAGTTGATAATAGTTTGTGTTTCTTTATCTTACAGTGACTGGCCTCTGAGGCTGGGCAGTGTCTTGGGTTATCTACGTACTTCCTATTTGCAAAGTGATGCGTCAGGACAGGCAGAGGTGTAGGTCCTCAGCATAGGGAGTTAGTTTGCACTGAAGCTGTTGAGATTATGATAATGCCAATGAAATCAGTGTTGGGGTTTGGCATAAACTTTCTGTTTACAATTCACCCTGTGGATTTGATGTAAGGGCTAATACAAGGAGTAAAGGACAGAAAGCAGCTCTCCGTAAATCTTAAAAACAGTGTTTACCTATTCATGATTCACATCCTGATCTTCCTCCTATGACAATAACTGGCAATAATATTCTTTTCCTTTTCACTATGACTCTTGTCATAACTATGATAGACTTGACTGCAGCACAGATACAGAATTTACAAAACTTGAAGAACAAAGTCTTGTTTTCTGTCCCTGGCTCTTTTCTAGCTGCTGTTTGATGAACACAAGTTCTTATAATGTTTGCAGACTGGAACAGCACAAGCTTTTCTTATTTGGGTTTTTAAAACTGACACAATAAACTGACTGAATAAACAATGCTAAAACAAAAATGAAACAAGCATGTACTAGAAATGACAAAACGCAACAAATACACACATACAAACTTTAAAGCAGAAGTATATTAGGATACCACACTTGACTGTGTAAATCTGGATAGGCTTTATTGAGGAAATGGTATTTGCATTGGGTTCTCTGGGTTTTAGAAAAGGAGAGTTCGTCAGGCTCTAATGTGCAGAACTTACAGAAGAAAGGGGCTGTCCAGGTGAGATTGTATGCAGTGCCAGTGGTGAGGCACTGTCCAGGTGAGATTGTATGCAGTGCCAGTGGTGAGACACTGTCCAGGTGAGATTGTATGCAGTGCCAGTGGCGAGACACTGTCCAGGTGAGATTGTATGGAGTGCCAGTGGTGAGGTACTGTCCAGGTGAGATTGTATGCAGTACCAGTGGTGAGGCACAGCTGGAACGGTGATGGGGAAAGCGAGAGTGAGTATCTCAGCTGCCGTGATTTGAAACAGTAATAATTTTATAGCACATGAATCATTTCATTTCATAAGTTCACTTGTCCATTTACAGTGATGATAGGAAAAAGTCAAAGAGGGAGAGAATATAGGAAAACTGATTAGAGACATAGAAAAGGCATTAAAGATCATCAGTGATTTTATTTATAAATTTATGGAATATTCAAATATCTTTTCTGTATTAATTAATAGATAGATATATGATAGATTGATAGATAAAGACATAAAGAGCAACATAGTTAGAGATATAGATACATAGAAAGATACTTTGATACAAATATATATGGACATGTATATTTGTGTGCATATATTCCAACGTGATTTCTTTTATTTTTGCAACTACATTTTATGAGACATTAGGATATAATAACTGTAAAATGTTGTGCCAGAGTAACCATAGCCAAAACTATACAAATAAAACATTTATAAAACAGACGGAATACAATCAATTTTGCTGTTCCTCTAGAACATAGCTGAGGATGAGAATTTCAAGTCCTTCTCTAAGACAGGGACTTCTGTGGGGAAGTTAAACTTGAGATACCCTACTCTACTTTAT
Organism: Ondatra zibethicus; assembly: GCA_004026605.1. NCBI lineage: Eukaryota > Metazoa > Chordata > Mammalia > Rodentia > Cricetidae > Ondatra > Ondatra zibethicus. The sequence continues at coordinate 4,556 of PVIU01024821.1, forward strand.
TTGGCCTTTGGCATTAATATTACTAATGAACATCCATTATGAATTTTGTATGTGTTCATTTGTTGAATGAAGTGATCCATAGTATACCTTCTTTTTGTTTGAACATTGTTTATTCATGCAAATTTACCACACCTAATAATGCAATTTTCTGTTGTTTCAGTTCACACTCATTACAAAACTTGCTTGTTTATCACATAGCAGTAAGAGATTACCTAGGATGAGAAGCAAAGTCCTTGAGCTCCAAGTTCTAACCCCTGTAATTTCCCGGGGCAAAACTGAATTTATTTTTTTCTAAGGACAAAGAAAGAGCAACAGATGTCTGTCACAGGAGAACCCTGGCTTTCATTACAACTAAGCTCATCAGAACCTCCCAAACAAAAATTATAAAATTCCCCTGAATAACTCAGTAATTGTATTATTATTACAGGAGATAAATACATTTTTCATTTTATATTTTTTACTTTTATTCCTCTGTGGGTCTGTTTCTCTCTTTTTGTCTTTCTCTGTATCTATCTCTCTGAGACTCTGTCTCATCTATCTGTGTGTGTGTGTGTGTGTGTGCGTGTGTGCACTTCTGTGTAGTATGTTGAAAGTCAGTCGGGTTTTTTTTCTTCCTGTGATCAATCTCATGTCATCAGGTTTGGTGGTGGCTCCTTTTCCTGCTGAGCGTCTCACCATATCCTGCTGAGAATATCTTAATGGTGGGTGTTCTTATGTTTTACATGCTTCGGTTTTATAATAAACTAATGAAAACACACCCAAAATTCATCATGTTATTTTCATGAACCTCTTACAAGAAAACACTTAGATCTCTAAACCTCTAAACTTTTGTTTTTGTTTTTTTTTTTTATTTTCAAACCTTTTTTCAATTTTATAAAAAATACAAAGATAAAAAACAAACTATCTTTTTTCATTTTACATATCATTCCCAGTTCTCACTCCCTCCCTTCTCCTACCCCCTCCACCTTCCCCCCATTCCCCCATCCAGTACTCAATCACTCCTCCCTTAGCCTGTAGGCTAAGCAAGGTACCCATTCAAATGAATGGGCTCCAAAAAGCCAGTCCATGCAGTCGTGTTTAATCGTAGTCCCTCTGCCAGTGGCCCCACAGTCTGACCGAGCCACACAACTGTCACCCACATTCATAGGGATAGTTTGGTTCTATGCTAGACCCTTCCCTGTCCACCTTCCCTTCCACCCACCCCCCAAGAACTACTCCTCAGAGAGCTTAAAGTCTAGAAATGTATTTTCCTTTCATTGTTGCTAAATTGTGCTTTCATTTCTTTCATCACAAATGATCAATTTTTGTTAATTTTCATATCACTGAAATCTACACTATTAGAGGTTCTCTGTTCAATTTTCCCTTCATTGCAGAAATGCTATAATCCAGATGTTATGCAATTTGGTTTCTTGTGTTTTTATAGTTACTAAAAACCATAAAAATTATTTTTATCATGTTATCACTACCAAAAAGTTTTCAAGATATTAAGTATTTATGTCAGCTACTTGGAAGGAAAACTGGAGATTGAAACAATGTAAAAATTGAGCAAATAAACAATTTGAAATCCAAGTTTTATTAAAGGAGAGACTGTGACTGGAGAAGCAGTGATGAAAGTCACCACAGCAATGACACAGTGCTGTGTAACCACATCTGTACAAGCTTTGCTTATATAGCGTCTACTAATCATTCCAGAGACCTTGCGAAGGGAGATTGTTGTATTTCACATTGTTATATGTAGATGCTCTGGGGCTCTGTTTTATATCTCTAGTGGGCAGAGAAGCGGTGTTCGAGCTCATCAAGTGGCACAGACCTCTCACATGGCCTCACTGGCAACACTGAGACTCTGACTGGAACTGACCTTGGTCATTGAGATCTTAATTAATTTCTTTAAGTAATGTCAAGTTCATGTCTGAGCATTATAGCACTTGGGGCATTGTTTATTTTTTTCTTTAGGAAGTTGAGGTAAGTTCTTCTAATGCTAACCAATAGTAGCTTAAATAAATAATTGATTGATTTACATTTATCTGTTTTTCTTGAAGAGATTTTTTTCATACAGTATATTCTCATTAGTTCCCCTCCCCCATCTCCTCCCACCCAAATCCATACCCTTTCTTGCTTACTCTCCTTAGAAAGAAAAATGGTTCCTAAAAGAAAGAATTATAAAATAAAGCAAGATAAAAATAAAAACAGATAAATATCAGTAACACAAAACAAATAAACAAACAAAAATAGAAATTTGACAAGTCTCAATTGTTACAATAGGGTGGTCTTCTTCCAAAAAAATTTGATTCATCCTGTGAAACAGAAGATAATTCTGGAACAGTAAAAAATGTGTGTTATATTTTAAAGAATATGTTATAGGACAAAATGAAAATAGAGGTATTAGCAAATTATACCACATGAAATGTGAATATGTCACAACAAAAGAAATAATTGCAAACATTGTTTTTAACTAACAAATTCCATTATTTTACTAGATTGATGTCTAGTCAAGCAAATCTCAAGATTGAAAAATAATTTTAAAAAGATGAGCAGAAGTATGACATTTTCAGGAAAAAATTAAAATGTAAGTTATTTCCATAAAATTTTGCATAACAATAATGAACTAAATCTTAATTTTTATCAGCCAACTAACATAAAATGATGTCACAAGAAAAATTTGTTATAAAACTTAGCTTTTCTGAAAATTCATCAGTCTTTTATTTATGGCCATACTTGTATGTAACATAAGGGTACACAGAACCACAGATACAAATACACCTGTAAATCTCTCTGGAAGTATTTATAATAAATTCAATATACTTCTGTCTGCACAGCAAAAATATGAAAAGTTACATTTTTAGTTCTCTTTAAAAATTTACTTTGCTTTGGTGATTTCATCATGATCATGAATTATTCAAGGTAAGTTAATAGCTAACCAAGTGATATAAAGTATTGAAAAATAGTTAATATTTATGAATAAAAATGATTCATTTAGCATTAGGTAACATTCTTAATACTTCAGAAATTGTTGTCTTATGAAATTATTATTTATGGAAATAAAAATTACAAGCAGCATATTTCTCAAAAGAAAATGTCTATATTATGACATTATTAAATTTCAATTAATATGTAAGATTCTAAAGTATAAAAATATATGTTCATTGAGATACAACAGGTGAAGAGATCCTGACAGCCTGAGATCCATTCCAAGACCCCTGCCTTCACATGAGTGTCATAGCATGAGAGCATACATAGACACGGACACATATACATACACCCCTAGAGATAAACATGTGAATAAACACAATAAACATGGTAATAATTTTATAAAATTCTAGGTCAAAATAATAATATTAAATTACATTGAAAACTTTTTACAATCACATAAAGTAACAAATGTTTAAATAAGAAGTTGAAAGAAAAAACAAAATTTAACATTGCAACAATGGACTTTATCACATATAATTGAAATTATATATATATGTGTGTGTGTATGTGTGTGTGTGTGTGTGTGTGTATGTATGAGCACAAATACTTCCTCTACCTTACTCTGAATGTTTTGAAGAAATGAGAGTATGTATGTATGTTTATATGCATATACACACAAGTATATATGGACATTTTTCATTTTAAAGGACATTTTTCTAGTTTAAAGATATCAAAAATTTTAATTAAATCTCAAGCCTACAGGTAGAAAACCTTAATTTTTAACTCAATAAAAATGTATTAAAAGCATTATCATGTAGTTTTCTTTGATTATAACAACCTGAAAGTATTATTCAAACCCTTATTTTATTATGGTCACAGTAACATGTTGTCTTAAATAAGATGTAATATTAAAATATGACTAAATAAATTTTTGCAGAGTATAATTTATCCAGGGGCTAAATGACTAAAGGAAAATAGACATAAATATTCAATGTGGGATGGTCTTCTTTATATGTGTCACTTTTATTGGTTGATGAACAAAGTTGTTTCGGCCAATGGATTAGCAGAGTAAAGTCAGGCTGGTATTCTGAACAGAGAGAGAGAGAGGAGAGAGACAGACAGAGACAGAGAAAATGTGGAGTAAAAGAGATGTCATGTAGCAGTCAAAGGAGAAAGATGCCAGAACATTACTGGTCAGCCACAGCCTTGTGCAATATATAGATCAATAGAAATGGGTTAATTTAAGATATAAGCACTAACTAGGATATTTCTGAGCCATTGGCCAAACAGTGTTGTAGCTAATACAGTTTCTATTTGATTATTCAATTCTGTGTAGCCAAGAAATGAAAGTCCAGTCTACAATTACAAATATAAATATATTAAATTGAGATTTTTATTATAATGTAATCACTAATAGTACTCATTAATTGTATTAAATCGTGACTTTCACATTACAGAGCACAGTAAGAGAATTAGTGATGGGGTCTATGCATGTATGCATGTACACATTTCTTCATACACATCTATCCCTGTATGCATGCAGACTCTCATTTCTTCAAAACATTAAGGTAGAGGAAGTATTTGTGCTCATACCCACCCAACAAAAACATATTTTTTTCCTAAGTTTCCAAATCATTAAGCCATTTTTTTTTACAAAGAAAGAGCAAATACTACACTTTGGAACATCAATGAAAACCAAAGCACTTGAACAACATTTATATTTCTCAGACCTAAAACCCAAAAGCTTTGATTCAGTACAATAAGCTTTTGAGTCAATGGTAAATCTCACTGAGACCTAGAGATCTATGCTGGAATTTAAAGGATGGACATTGAGGTAACTGAAATCTTTAGGAATTTAATGACAAAGAGGGCTGGGACTAATAGCCTGCAGTAGACACAAGAAATTTCAAGGTCAGTGCACTGATTCCAATACGCCATTTTTTTCTTAGCAGGTGAAACATTTGTCAGCCACTTTCTACCTACTATAGACACCAACATGATACATTACAATAGTGTGACTGAATTCATTTTGTTTGGGTTGACACAGGATCCAGAAAAGCAGAAGGCAGTATTTGGAGTCTTCTTGATTCTTTACGTTATGACTCTAATTGGGAACTTTCTCATTGTGGTGACCATTAAGATAAGTCAGACTCTTGGGAATCCCATGTACTTTTTTCTTTTCTACTTGTCCTTTGCTGATGCTTGCTTTTCTACAACTACAGCCCCTAGATTGATCGTGGATTCCCTATCTAAGAAAAAAACCATTACCTATAATGAATGTATGACTCAGGTCTTTGCAGCTCACTTCTTTGGGTGCATGGAGATCTTTGTCCTCATCCTCATGGCCTTTGATCGCTATGTAGCAATCTGTAAGCCTCTAAGATATACAACTATAATGAGCCAGCGTATCTGTGGTGGATTAGGGATTCTTGCCTGGGTAGGATCTTGTATCCACTCTTCAGCACAGATTTTCTTGGCTTTAAGATTACCATTCTGTGGTCCAAATGTGATTGATCACTATTTCTGTGATTTACAGCCCTTGTTGAAACTTGCCTGCATGGATAACTATGTAATAAATTTGCTAGTTGTGTCTAATAGTGGTGCCATATGCATAATAAGTTTCATACTACTGTTAATCTCCTATATTTTCATTTTATACTCTCTGAGAAACCACAGTGCAGAAGGAAGACGAAAGGCCCTTTCTACTTGCACTTCTCATTTCATTGTGTTGGTCATATTTTTTGGTCCCTGTATATTTATATACGCACGTACCCCAACCACTTTTCCAATAGACAAGATGGTGGCTGTTTTTTATACAATTGGGACACCTTTGCTCAACCCTCTTATCTATACTCTGAGAAATGCAGAAGTAAAAAATGCAATGAAAAAATTATGGTGTTATAAAGTATGACTTCAGTTGATAAACAATATATGATGATTTTAGAGTATATCTTCTTAAGAGTTTTGTTTTCATACATGGGCTAGAAAGATAAAGTATTTCTGAGATTATTTAAACAAGGTACCTGTCTTGTATATGTGTGTATGAAGAAGACAACTGATAGCACAGTAGGCATTGATATCTCTAAAGGATATTTCTAAAAATTTCTAGTTTCCTGTCCACTAATGTCAAATTTGCCTATATCCTTTCAAGATGAATATTTATAATTATAATATTCATTATTTTATATCTGAGTTTTCTTTTCAATACCCATGAAGATGTTTAAATATAAACATAAAATTTTATATATAAATATAAAATTCTTCTTATGTGAGTAGGTCAGAAAACAAATAGACATTCATTTCTTATCTTTGCCTGTGTCTTCAAACTTCATATAGCAAGAAAAATCGATTTACCTATCTGTAAGTGCAAACTCACAAGGTTTTATGAAGAGTCTTCTCACTGTAAGTTAACATGGAGCTCAAAATCCCCCAGATAGTAAGCACGGCCTCCACCAGAAATTTACATGCACAAATGCCAGCTGTGATGTTTATTGTCATCATGCAAAGTACTGGAGTCACCTAGAAGATAGGTGTCTGGGCATGCCAGTGAGGGATGAACTATCTTACATTAATTCAGTTGGGAAGATACACCTTAACTGTGAGTGACCCAATTCCATTGCCTTGAATATCTTGGATTCAATTTTAAAAAGGAAGATTTTGTGCTTTTCACTTTCTTCTTCCTAACTCTGAATTCAAAGTGATTAGAAACCACAGGCTGTTGTTGTCATGACCCCCTGCTATGATGGACTGTATCCTCAAACTGGGAGACAAAATTGTTAGGGATATTTCTTAGAACGAGCCTCTCCACCAAGGCAAATAATTCCAATCAGACCAAATCAGACCAAATAAAAGATGCCTATGTTTAATGCTCTGCACCTGGGTGGCACCAAGAAAACATGGCAAGGGGGAGAGAAAGAGAAAAGGGGAGACAACATAAAATCGGGAGACCACATGTTCATTCTCTGGGGAGCAGCCTAAGTATCGTGTGGGAGTGGTCCTGGCCTCCCTGGGGAGGGGTCACCGCTTGGTGGGCTTTCTTAGAGGTGGAGTCGGGAACAAGGCAACACCCAGAAGAAGGAGCTTAAAATGGAGCTTCCTGCCCAGTATTCCAAAGATTGGTGCCAGGGGTTGGGATGAGGCCCTTGAATGTAATAAAAATAAACCATCCTTCCTTTAAGTTAATTTTGCTGTGATAATCTTTCACAATATTGTACTGGTATTTCATTTGTATTTTAATAAATAAAACTTGCCTGAAGTTCAGAAAATTAAAACAGCCACACTGACCAGCCTTACAGACCAGGCAACAATGATACACACTTCAATCCCAGTAGTCACAATGACACACACCTTTCATTCTGGTAGCCACACTGACTTGTCAAAGAAACCAGTCAGTAGTAGTGAATGCCCTTAGTTCCAGGACTAGAGAAGATTATAAAACAGTCTCATTCTGAGGTTTCCTGGAGGACAGATCAACAGTTTTGGACTGAGGTCAAGGTAAGAGCCAGTGACTGGCTGCTTTGACTTTCTTGTCTTCAGGTTGAACCCCAATTTCTGTCTCTAAGCTTTATTAATTCTGCTTCACAACAATGTGAATGATAACTACTAAAAACCAATTACCCATCTGCCCTCAATTGCTATTGTCCTACAGCAAAGCACCATAACCTTGAAATACTTCAACTAACTAGGTTTTCAAAGGTTAAGAGGGCTGCTGACATATAGAAGTCAACTGCTAGAGATGGGAATATGCCCCTTTACCTGTTCTTGTAATTACATACAATGTATGTGTTAAAAAATAACACTTTCCTCAAAAAAATTTGTAATTACTGTGTGACAAAAATAAATGGAAATTTAAAAAATGAAGTGTTCAAACATTGCTGTTTTTAAAGTGTTAAATTTGCTTTCCATCTTCAATTAAGGTCTAGGATCGGAAAATGAAAAAGACAGATGAGAATATTTAAGGAGACACGTAAGGGAGAGTTATGTAGAAAACAGGAAAGCCTGGTTTAAATTGCTGATTTTTAAACTGACTCATAGACTCTGGACTTGACAGATGTTGATGGATGTATATTCTGCTTCCTCTTAGGGATGTTTTGAGTTGTCTTAAAGAAGTTAATCCTGAGATTTCTAATTCTATACACTTGTTACAGGAGGAAGCTATCCCTTGCTATCACTGAGGACATCCCTTTACATGTACAAAATTTCCCATCTTCCCACTCTTACCACTTTGGCTACTTCCTACAAGGTTTCTGTGTAGTTCTCCATGAATAGTGAATGGCAAATGTCCATATCTCTCTAGCCCCAAGAAACACTGAAAATAATGAATACTGTCATTTGAGAATATTATCAACCAGAAACTCTTACCATATATTCTACGAAGTAAACAAAAAATTATTCCTGCCTAAATTTTGTCTGGTCTCAGTTCTCTGAACCAATCAATGGATTGGGCTCAGGTAAATAATAGGAATAACACTGTGACAGTCCATTCCATTGTATGTAAAATTTAAAGAGAGGATCAATCACACTTTGACTGTTCTCACACTTACATGCTGATCATGAGTTTGCAGTCTTTCCCCCATATTTTGGAAATTGATATATTTTTTTCATATAGTGTGATTAGCATGGAAATAAGCAGAGTGGTTTGACAGTTTTTGCAACTTCATCTTGTGTCTAAACTTTTAAATTTAATGCTTAATGGCACAGAAATGCTAATGTATAAATATATTGACTGTCAACTATGACTGTGTGGTAATTTAGTTCCAATGATAAAGGAATTATTGATTAGTTACATAAACCTACTTTGCTAACTGTTATCTTTGCAGACATATTTAATAAGAAAATCACATTATTAATTAAAAAGTCAGATTTTTTTTGTTTTATTTTCCAACATGATCTCCCTGTGTAAATCTGTATGTCCTGAAACCTAGTTTGTACACCAGCTGTCCTCAAACTCACAGACATCTTTCTGCCTTGGCTTCTTGAATGCAGGAAGTAAAGGCATGGACCACCATGCCCAGCCTTCAAATATAATTTTAATTCTGTGTGCTAAATTAGTAAGTAAATTGACAGGTGATTCAAATTTATAGGATGAAGTAGAAACTATTTAAACAGTAAAAATTAGCTGATAACATACTCTTTGTCGGGTTGTTGGGTTGACCTTCATCTAATTAGTGACCCCTACATTTTAAGCAAATATAAAGTTAAAAATCTGACTTTAAGATGCTTTCCTGTATTACTCTTTGTGATTAAAACATAACAAAAGCATTTCTGAGATTTTTAAGAAAGATATAATGATATTAGTTCTAGAATTCTCTTCATTATTTCTGAACAGAATAAGTATGAAAATATATAGATGTATTATCATGAGATACTTTTAAAGTATTATGAAATTTGTTCTGCAATTGAAAAGAAAAGTAAAAATTGAATCAAGATTAAAATGTTTAAACATTTTCTGCTTATCTATATTAAAGGAAAAAATGGGACTCAATGTTGTGAAATAAGTTTCAACTTTGAGTTGAAAAGTAAAATATTTTATAAAATTTTTTTTAATTTTTAATTTTTTTAATTTTTCTCTGCTCCCCTCCCTGCCACTCCCCTCCCTCCCTCAACCCTCCTCCAAGGTCCCCATGCTCCCAAATTATTCAGGAGATCTTGTCTTTTTATACTTTCTACTTCCCACGTAGATTATATCTATGTAGGTCTCAGTGTCCCTATTGTTGTCTAAATTCTCTGGGATTGTGGTTTGTAAGATGGTTTTCTTTGCCTTATGTTTAAAAACCACCTATGAGTGAGTACATGTGATAATTGTCTTTCTGTGTCTGGGTTACCTCACTCAAAATAATGCTTTCTAGTTCCATCCATTTTCCTGCAAAATTTAGGCTGTCGTTAGTTTTTTCTGCTATGTAGTACTCCATTGTGTAAATGTACCACATTTTTTTTATCCATTCTTCGATCGAGGGCATTTAGGTTGTTTCCAGTTTCTTGCTATGACAAACAAAGCTGCTATGAACATAGTTGAGCACACGAGGAAACAAGCTCCACCTGGGGCAGAAGACAGGAGCAAATCCAGCCCTGGGAGCCAACCCAGTCCTGGGGCACTGATTGAGCCAATGACCTGACTCAGAGCCGTGACCTCCACCTGAACCGGAGCGGGATGAACCAGCTACCCACGACAAGGAGAGAACAGGCTCCACCAGGGGCAGAAGATAGGAGTCAACCCAGTCCCGGGACTCGAGCGGATCAGAATTGACCCAGGGACCAGATCCAGAGCCAGCGATCTCCACTAGAACAGGTCTAACTCCAAGCCAGGGATATCTACAAGAGGAGATCCAGACCAAGATGTATTTTATAAAAATTTTAAATTAAAATAATTATACTATATCTCAATAATTACATGAAATTCTAAATAATAACAAAATGTTTGCATTTATCAAGTGAAAAGAAAATAGTTTTATCTAAAATATGTACATTTATATGCAAAAATATGTAAAGTTTAGCAATGAGATTCCCTCTGGGAGTAAGGAAATGAATTACACCAGTTACTTACACAAATTACTTTCAATGGTTTATTACTAATGTATATGTAAGATATAAAATCTATAAATGAGTTGCACGTATTACAGATATGCATAAACTTATATTTCTAAAGGATGAATGTTTTAAGACACATTTTCAAATAGTAAATTATTTTACCTGAATGTCTAGTTCTGCTCATTGTACACAGCTTCATCTACTATTAAATATCATCTTAATAGCAGACGTTAAGACAACCACTGAAAAAATTATATTCAGAGTATGGATGATCCAACATGGCTCTATCTAAAATTGATAAAAAATATGTTTAATATAAGTTTAAATCTTTAATTAAAATAGTCAAGCAAAATACAATATTTAGTAAAAAACTTTGCTTATAATAAACAATGTTTTTGTTTTATTGATTTAGTTAATAAATAATTATGACATATAAACTGATTTTTTTAAGTTGAACATATAATATGTGGTGTAGGAGTTCCTTCTGTATTTGTGTTGCTTTCATTGGTTGAATAAAGAAACTGTGTTGGCCTTTGGATAGGGCAGACTTAGGTAGGCAAAATAGACAGAACTGAATTCTGGGAGAAAAAAGAGCAGTTGGTGAGCTGCCATGAAGCAGCCAGGTCAGACATGCTGAATCTTTCCCGGCAAGCCACGACCGTGTGGTGACACACAGATTATTAGAAATGGGTTGAATCAAGATGTGAGAGTTAGCAAATAAGAGACTAGAGATAATGGGCCAGGCAGTAATTCAATTAATACAATTTCTGTGTGGTTATTTTGGGGGTTAAGCTAGCCAGGTGGCTGGGAGCCAGGCAGTGGGATGAGGCCCACTCGCCTCATTACTACAAATATGGGTACCTAGTGGCAAAAAACAAAAACAGGTTCATAACTTGACATAAAATGGTTTTTAAATAATAGCTATTCTGTCAACAAGAACTGTAATCTAGTGTTATCTTCAACTGAAATTCATATAATGAAACTATTCACATCTTTAGCTAATCATAATATCATCCACAATTAGAGTACATGAAATGGAAAATGTGTTAACTTTGACCCAAGAAAAAGAAGGAAACCTGAAACAGTGCACAGGTATTAAAATATGCCATGCAGATCATATTACATTAGAAATGTATGGTATATAATTAGTTTAGAAAACTTATTTTTTAAAGAAATTTATTTAGACATTGTTCTCATTGATTTCTTAGGTATGCAGTTGATCATAATTTCAAAATTTTGATTAGTTGACTAATTAGAAAATTGTCTATGCCCTACTTAAAATTATTTTAAATATATTTACAAGATTAGCTTAGTTCTTTCTTTATATGTATTATGCAAAAATCTATTTAATTAATTTTAATCTCAATGGAAAATTGATTATTCTCTTTAATGACTTTGTATAAGAAAAGCATACCTAAAGAATTCCCTGAGCATACTGCATAATTCTTTGTTAGAATTTATTTCCTATTTGTAGATTTGGAATTAGTATGTTTTCAGCAAGTGAAGGAAAAAACAACTCCATTTTGAAAAACAAATGTTGCAAGAGGCGCGCGGGCTTGCTTTGGGTCCCGGCAGCCACCTGGGTCCTGCCGCTAGTGCCTGGCTAGCTTATACCCGAAATAATTACACAGAAACTATATTCATTGAAATACTGCCTGGCCTATTAGCTCTAGCCTCTTATTGGCTAACTCTCACATATTTGTTTAACCCATTTCTAATAATCTGTGTGTCACTACGAGTTGTGGCTTACTGGGAAAGATTCAACGTGTCTGACCTGGGAGCTTCATGGCAGGCAGCTCTCTCTAACTCTGTCCCCTTCGCAGTATTCTGTTCTCTTTTCCCTGTCTATCTAAGTCCTGCCATATCATTTTATTAACCAATAAAAGCAACCCAAATACAGAAGGACCCTCCTACACCATTTCCCCTTTTTCTATTTAAACAACAACAACAAAAAAGGCTTTAACTTTGACATGGTAACATTACATATAACAAAACAGTTATCAAGCAAGAATTACAGTTACCATATTTAGATCTATTTTATCTTTTATCATAACAATGGAAAACTATCACTATAACTATCCATTCTTCAACTCCATCAAAGACTCCAGAAGGATAAAATATTACCTACATAAACAAGAAATAAGCAACTTCCAAACTCTAGAAATGACAGAGACATCTTGCTGCCTGTACAGTCACCCAAAGTTTTTCTGTACCATTGGGGCATCCATCTTCAGCCTACAGGCCCATAGTATCCAGCAGACTTTTCCATGAAGCAGGAAAATTCAAAGACAGTTCAGTCACTTTCTTCTTTTTCCTGCAGAATGTCTCGTAGACTCTTTCATGAATCAGGAACCCTGGAGGATCATCTCACCTTTAGGCAAGTTCAGCAGTCCTCTCTCTGCAGGTTCTTTGTGTCCAGTTAAGCAGTCCAGGCAAGAACAGTTTCTTGCCCAAATGGCTAGCAAACTCCATAAGGAGCCTCTTCGATGCCCATTTTCCTCTTGAAGTAGCTGGTTCTGCCAGGAGCAGATGTGTCTCATTGTCATGAAAAGTTTAATTTAATATTAAAACATTAAATGCCATATTCTGTCGCCTTTGAAGTATATGAAGAATGTCTGTCTAACTGAAATATAACTCGATATATCTAGAAAATCTAACTAACTTGACTACAAGCTTGACTATATCAATGATTATCTATTAACAACCTATATTTCCTAATTATACATTACATTTTTAAATGAACTACACAATCACAATAACTTAAACAAGATCAGAAATACATATATATAACAAAATTGACCTTAAATTTATATCAATAAAGCAAAATTTATACCAATGTAAATTATCCATATCTATATCATCTCCCCCTTTAAATTTAAATAACATTTAGAAACAATATTTAGGAATATGGGTGTAGTTAGTTCTCTCCAAACTTCTTCCTGCTGTATGGGGGCGCTGTTAATTAGGTCTTTCATGGTGTATCCTCTGTGCCAGGTACATCTCAGTTGGCAGTTGAGTGAAGTAATTTTCTGAAGGTGTTTACAGTGACCTTTCAGGAGGGTGTGGTCTATCAAACCACATTGGTGTAGAAGGAATCCACAGGGTCTCATCCTCTGTGGAAACAAAAGAAGAACTTCTCTTCCAAAGCATCATAACCTTAGACTCAAATTTTGAAGTAATAATAACTTCATAATATCCATATTGGTTTAGCTTAGCAGACCAGACAATGAAACGTCTCTCTGTACTTAGCACTTTTACAGTCAAAAAATTCAAAGAAAACACAATAAAATACATAATCCAGACATTCTGTGAATTTTCCATTTTTATGTGGCTTACTTTTACTTTTTTTAATCTATAACTATCTGTAGTCTGTCTCCTTAACGACTTTACCTTTTTTTTAGGGCATTAACTTTATTTTATGACTCTCTATACTCTTTTTCTTTTCTCTCCCAAGCCTATGTACATTATCTAACACTGTGACCCATTTAGAGGTCTTTTATGTCTGAATCTGTCCTGTTGTGAATCTGTAATTCTTTAATGTCCAGGAACACTTTTGCATTGTGCTTTTAAAATGCTAAGTTCTTAAGAATCTAAGCTGCGACAATTTCAGGTCACATACAGGTACTGCTCCACCCAGTCCAACATGGCAGAGCCCTTTGTTCCTCTGAGCCGCAGTGCGCAAAACATCTCTGTGTATGGCTGCAGAAAACCACCATGCTCTCCCACCTGATTAAGCCTGATCCCACCGTCTGCCCAGGCAGGAAAAGCTGAGCCACAGCATGGTCTCAGCTACTTTCTTCCCGATCCCTAGCGGGCACACAAACATCCGGGCCCACAAATACTCCATAGCCGGAGTTTGCACCTGATGCAGGGCCCAGGAAGCCACGTTTTAAAACTGCGCGCAGCTTCTTCTTCTTCTTTTTTTTTTTTTTTTCTTTTTATATATAGCTGAATCAGGAAAATCTCTCTTAAAGGAGCTATGGCATATCGCCAGCTGTGCTAAACTCTATATTTGTGTCTAAAATTCCTTTTAAGTCCTCTCAGGTTTTATGTGGAGTCAGTGAACCACGTTGGGCAGCCAAACTGTTGCAAGAGGCGCGCGGGCTTGCTTTTGGTCCTGGCGGCCACCTGGCTCCTGCCGCCCAGTGCCTGGCTAGCTTATACCCGAAATAATTACACAGAAACTGTATTCATTGAAATACTGCCTGGCCTATTAGCTCTAGCCTCTTATTGGCTAACTCTCACATATTTGTTTAACCCATTTCTAATAATCTGTGTGTCACCACGAGTCATAGTTTACTGGGAAAGATTCAGCGTGTCTGACCTGGGAGCTTCATGGAAGTCGACTCTCTCTAACTCTGTCCCCTTCTCAGTATTCTGTTCTCTTTTCCCTGTCTAAGTCCTGCCCTATCAAAAGGCCAAGGCAGTTTCTTTATTAACCAATAAAAGCAACCCAAATACAGAAGGACTGTCCTACACCAAACAAATTCATTTTAGGCAGGACCTAAGTAGTGTGCTGAATGCAATCCAACAAATTCATAAACATTCCCAAGAAACTGTGTCTGTCCTGCCAGGGTACTCAAATATCTACTTACATCTGCTGGCTTCAAATGTCCCTGTAGGTACCTGATTAACCACTCTTTTGCCCCTGTAGTTAACACAGGGTCAGATGTCCTGAGGACGCGATCAGGGGACAGTTGCTATGGGTGAACAAGCCCACTCTACTCAATGTCAGCTTATAAGAAAATAACAGCTAAGTCTTACCTAACCTTTAGCCAATTGTGATATATGATAAACAATTTTGAACTTTAGAACTGAAACCTTGTGGCTACTTTGTGGTTTTTGTCTTTATAAACAAAAAAAGAAGGGGTCAGACTGTGAGGCAGAGGACCCCTGCTAACCCATACTTAATAAACGAAACCTTGCTTTTGCATTCCTTGCTTTTGCATTCGGAAGTGTGGCTCTGTGGTTGTCTTTTTGGGGGTCCTTGGACTCAGGAACAACACAAGGAAACATTCTTAATCTTTCCATAGTCTTTAATACCAAAGTTTTTCCATATAACTCTTCATTTCTGAATTTCTCAGTGTATATACGAAAAGATTAAACATGGGGGTGATAATTGTAAAATTATTGTCAGGGATTTATCAATAGGAAAGTTTGAGACAGGTCTAACATACATGAAAATACAGGGAACAAAAAAGAGGACAACTACCATGATGTGGGAACTGCAAGTGGACAGGGCTTTACGCCTCCCTTCCTCACTATAGGTCTTAACATGGTTTAGAATAATCCCATAGGAGACTAGGAGAAGGATAAAGACAGTCATACAAATTGCTCCACCATTGGCAACCACAGTGAGGCCAATGAAATAAGTGTCAGTACACGCTAATCCCAGTAATGGGTTCATGTCACAGATGAAGTGATCAATGACATTAGGGCCACAAAAGGGGAGGTTGTAAACAAAGATAACTTGAACAAAAGAGTGGGCAAAACCTCCAGCAAAGGCTGCCACTAATAGGAGAATGCAAACCCGACGATTCATGATGGTCATATAATGCAGTGGCTTACAGATGGCCACATAGCGGTCATAGGCCATGAAAACCAGAAGGAAAACCTCAGCACCACCAAATAAGTGCTCTACAAAGAGCTGGCCCATGCAGGCTGAAACTGAAATTGTTTTTCTGCTGCAGATTAAGTCCATAATCAATTTGGGCGAGAAGGGTCTGGTGATGAAGAGCCCTGAGCTATAAAAAGAAATTTATAGTTCAAAATTTTACTTCCTTTTGGAAGTTGTAGAAAAGATCATATATGAGAAGGACATGAAAGCTGAATTGAGAAACCCTGATATGATTCGGTTCTTGAACTTGGTTATCACATGTCAAAGAACTAGAATAGCCATTATAAAATATGGTGAATGGATTGCTTAAGGGTGCTGGCCATGGGATTGGCAGTCATGATTTGCCAGTGATAATTGCATTTCTGGAGGTAAGTATGACATCTGACTTGCTGGGGAGCAGGGAATCAATTTAATATCATATGAATTAAATTATTATGTATATAACAAATTTTTTAACTTTGATGGAATCGAATAAATTGATTATGTTTAAACATACTCATGCTAAAATAAATATTGAAGAATAAAGGTAATTAATTTTTGCTAATATGGGAACGATGAAGGTAAAATCTAAAAAAAATGCTTAGGATGATGGTAGTGAAGATAGTGGTAGAGAGAAACAGTGAAGAAGAAGAAAGGGTTATAGATTTTTTGATAGAGAATCTAATCAGAGACAGTGATGAAAAATAACTATGATAGTCAGTTAATTAGAGCTCCACAAATATCATGTATTTTATTTCCTTTATAAACATGGAAATAGTTACATAGTAGTGCATAGAATTCTTACAATATCTGAACTACTAAGCATGCAAACTGGCAAGAACAAACATGTTCAGATATTATGCTGCAATTTTTAACTTAAAAGCTAAGAGAGGTCTCATGTCTATTGTGCTATCTACATTGGGTCAGTTCTCTGTGTTTTGTATTTAGAAAGATGAAAGACATAGTGAATACATATAATTTTTTCTCTTGCTGTTTATTTATTATCCATAGTACTGGGTTTCAGAAATACAACTTCATACAAGGTAAAAAAAACTTTGACCATATTCTATTCCCATACTCACTATTCTCTTCTCCACTGCTAGTGAGAGCACAATTTCACACTGAGATAACAAAGTCCACTCTACCTCAGTACTTTGCTTATTATAAAATGCTTTCCAAGGTTTCTGTTTCTACAGTAGGGGGACTTTAGGTTTCTGGGAGGATGATACATAAAAAGAAGAGAATGGGGATTGATTTGATTAGTATTGAGGATAGTTTTTCTGCCAGATCTATATGATTGGCATTTATAGTATAAATGAAGAGATAATTGTGACTGATTTCCAGATATGAGGAAAAAAGAGGGGATTATTATATATTATTACATAGACATGTTATTTATTATTTTAAACTGCTTTAATTTTTGCATCTGCTTATAGGAAATCTTACTTGAAAGCATTAGGACTAAAGCATACAGGCAAAATCCAAAACATTTTATCTATTAATGTGGAAGTCCTATGTATGACATCATGAAATTTGAAGACAAATGGACTGAACTAGAAAAAAGAATAATCCTGAGTGAGGTAACCCTGACCCAGAAAGACAAATATAGTATGTACTCATGCATAAGTGGATATTATCTGTGAAATACAGAATAATCATGCTACAATCCAGAGTCCCTAAGATACTAGGTAACTAGGAGAATTCAAGGGGGATGCTTGGATCTCCCTGGGAAGGGGAAGTAGAAAATATTTTGTGAGTGGCGGGTGGGGATGAGAACATGAGTGATCAGGTTATGGGGACAGAAAAAGAGAGTACAAAAAGATTCTACTGAAAAGTGAGGGAGGTTTTGGGGTCAAGTATACATAGAGTGCAAAGGAATCTTCCAGGACTGTTCAAGGCTGACTCCAGCTAAGGCTCCTAAAAGTGATAAATGTCTATGAAAAGGGAGGAAGGAGGAGCAGTTTCAGGGGTGGAAACAGAGGGGAAGGAGGAAGTAATTGGAAGGAAAGGAGAGAGGAGAAACACAGCAGGATGTAAAGTTAATTAATTAATTAATATAAAAAGGACTTTTTAGATAGAATATAAAATATTGGGCTTTAGGGCTAGTGTGATGGAATGTGCTCTCAAGCCAGAAGAACTGTGATTTCTAGAAACCAAGTAATCAGAGAGAATCTGCTCCTGCAAGTTGGACACTGACATTCAATCTCCTGTTATGGCCTGACTTTACCCTACACCAACACTTAAATAAATAAATCAAAATATAAATAAAATTAAATAATGATTTTCATCATGAATTCACACATGTAACGTCTATGTCTGTATTCAATTATAGATTTTATTTTGCCTCTGCAATATTAATTCCTCCACTATCATTTCTCCAGCTCCTCTGCTGTCTGTATGTGTATTTCACACATGCACAGATATACAAATTCATGTTTGTCTATGTACAGTTAATATATAACCAAGATATGATGACAATGTGATATTTTTATTTCCTTCCTTCTATAACTTTATGTTGTTCCCTTTTATTAGCTACTTTTAGAGTCTTCCCTTTCATAATTCATCTTCTAGTCCATGTAATTAATTGATAGATGAATAAATAGATTATATATAGACAGACAGGTTGATACATGGATAGATGGATACATAGTTTACATTAGAGGGAAAATTTGAAAATGTAACATTCTTTTTCTTTCTGTGTCATGTTCATTTTGTATACTATAATTATATTAAGCTCCAACCATGTTCTTGCAAGCAGCATAATTCCATTCTTACTTATGGTTACAGTTCTAGGTTCCTATGCAAGACAACTAAAAGTGTGTATGTACATGAATTGCACAAAAATTTTCAGAGAAGTATTGTTCATAACAGCCATAAGCTGGTAATACAAATATAAAAATACCCTCAGTGGAATGACTATAAAGTAGGATACCTCTTGGTACTAAATAAGAACAAGTTACCAATCATGAAATTTCATGGCAAACTTCCAAAACATTATGCTACAAGGTTAAAATAGATACATGAAATTGTTACTTTTATTCCAGAAACAAAGTCCATTTCCTACTTGGTACATAGAGTATGGACATTTTGCATATGAACCAAAGAGAAAATATAGGTGACATTTTGGGATCCCAAAACTCTGATGAAAGATGGAGTAATTTATTTCATATTTTTTTGTTTATTTTCTTTCTTTTATTTTTTTAATGGCTTTTTAATTGATTTTGGTACTAATTTGGATACTCAACTGTCTGTTGTTATATATATACCTTAAGAGTTTTCCAGTGAATTAGTTTGTTACAGTTCAGCTCAGCTACAAATCTATATTCCACCTCCAGTCTTCCTTCTTTCTTTCTTTTGTTTGCTTTTGCAATCAGAGTCAGGGTCTCAGTATGTAGTTATAACTGTCCTGGAACTCCCTATGTAGACCAAATTTGCCTTGAACTCAGAGACCTTTATTCCTCTGCCTACCAAGTGCTAAGATTAAAAGTGTTTACTACCATGTTTGGCCAAGTACTTTAAGAGTGACTATTTCTCTACATGATTTTTTTTTATTAGTTTGTTAGAAGTCAGGTAATTCAAATCAAAATAATTACATAAATTGGATAATACAATAAACATGTTTTAATATATGTATCAATGGTTATTAATTCAAGTAATAAAGGTATAATAATATGATACTTCTTTTTGCTATTTTTCTGCATTATGTCTATTATTTGAGAATTGATTAACCTTTAATTGTAAAGTATCTTCTTTTCAAACTAGGAAAACAATGTTTGTGGAATGGAGTGAGTTATCAATTTTTTGCATTTATGATAAAATTTAAAAGCCCTATTTTTTTCACATTTAATTTTTTATTATTGCATTATAAATAGTACCATTCAAAATTTCCACCTCCTCCGCTCCTCCCATTTCCCTCCCGCTTCCCCACTCCACCTCCCCTTTTCCCCTCCAGTCCAAAGAGAGGGCAGGTTACCCTGCCCTGTGGGAAGCCCAAGGCCCTCTCGCCTCCATCCAGGCCTAGGAAGGTGTGAATCCAACTGACTAGGATCCAAAAAGCCAGTACATGCAGTAGAATCAAATCCCAGTGCCATTATCATTGGCTTCTCAGTCAGTCCCCATTGTCAGTCATATTCAGAGAGTCTGTTTCGATCACATGCTCGTTCAGTCCCAGTCCAGCTGGCCTTGGTGAGCTCCCACTAGATCAGGCACACCATCTCAATGGGTGGACGAATCCCTTGCGGTTCTG
>PVIU01024822.1:0-24801 GCA_004026605.1 Ondatra zibethicus
AGATGGAAGTGCAGGTCTGTCGGATGATGAATCCCGGATGCCAATATAAGTGTTCATAACTTGGTTTTCGTTAAATAAGGGGAAAAAAGACTATTCCTCGACTGAGAGATACTACGGTGCCTTGGCGGTTGGGACCAAAAAGAACCAGCAGAATTAGAAAGCTTTTCAATCTCTCTACAGAAGATGATGTCCTGTATGTCAGAAACCCTTAAACAAAGATAGTAAGAAGCCCAGGCCTAAGATCGAAGATGTGTCCTGAGACACAAATTCTGATGCTTTGCTTTGAAGAAAAAACACACTAAAAAAAGCGAGGAGGAGGAGGCTGCAAAGTATGCTAAACTTTTGGCCAAGAGAAAGAAGGAAGACAAAGGAAAACACCAGGACCAGATTGCCGAGAGAGGTAGACTGTCCTCCTGGGACCTTCTCCCTGCATTCAGTCACAAATAAGTCTTTAAGAGTGACAAATGATCAGACCTTGGGAAAAAAAGAATGTACATTTGTGTAATAACTTTTTTTCTTTTTTTTTGGTTTTTCGAGACAGGGTTTCTCTGTGGCTTTGGAGCCTGTCCTGGAACTAGCTCTGTAGACTAGGCTGGTCTCGAACTCACAGAGATCCTCCTGCCTCTGCCTCCCGAGTTCTGGGATTAAAGGCGTGCGCCACCACTGCCCGGCTGTAATAACTTATTTTTAAAGCAAGGGCAAAGGACATTTACACCAACACTCTGGAGGATGAACTTAGAAATTTGTGTTAAACAGAGAATAAATCAGAAAGCAACAATGATTCAGAAATTTGTGGCAGGGACTCTCAAAGACTGGCCACAAAGTTTGCTTCCTAGGACCGCATCACGGGATTAGACCCAGTGAGTCACTTCTAACAAAGTCGCCAAAGGGAAGTCACTTCCAAGATTAGGGTACAAAAAGACTGCGGCTTACATCTTGGGCGTACTTGCTGTGGGCTGGCAAGGAACCCAAGAGGCCTTTCCCCAGAATCCAGAGAGGAGTGAGGCCCTCGGTTCAACCTACAAGGAACAAGATCCTCCCAGACACCCTGCAAGGGAGCATGGTCACCTTGTGATCCACTAGAGCTTCAGGTGAGATGGTTCAGGGTAATGGTCCAAGGGAGCCAAAGGAAGAGCGCTGACAGAGATCTACATTGTACCCGTATTCCCCATTTGCAGAAACATAGGTGACACACTGTTGTTTTACTGGGTTTTGCGGGGTAATGGAGTAATGCAACAAAAGATAACTAAATGCCAGTTAGTAAGAACAACGGGGTTAAAATATTAGTGGCAATAAGAAGCCAGAAGGACAAGACCAGCTGAGCATCTGTGAGGGCGGAAGCAGCGCCTGTGGGAGGGAGTTCTAAGTTTGGTGACTGTATAGAACATGGAAAACAACCAAGGCCAGTACCTGCCCGACAAGGGACCTTTGTACCCCTAACATTCTCTTTTAGTTGGAACCAGAGAAATCCCTCCCAGGGAAATCATCATCTAGAAATAAATCCCATGGCTTTCGATCTGATCTTAGGATCCTGGAATACTGTGGGGAGGAGGATCTTGTATGAGCAGACTGAAGTCTCTTCTGCAAGCAGATTCTAGCACAGAAGGCTTCATGTGCCCTCACTCCCCACACAGCTAACACGGCAGTACAAGCACAGACAACCAGGCACAGAGAAGACACCATCTTAATCTGAGACAGAGGAAACGGACCATATTTAAAATATACCTGGGATGGCAGACCCTTGTACTGCAACATCTGGCTTTTCTGGGGGTTCTGGGAATCCAAACTTAGTCTTCAGGCTAGCATGGCAAGTCCTTACATACTGAGCCATCAACTTGGCCCTGTCTTAACTTTTCCAATTCTTTTTTATGTGCATGTGTGTGTGAGGGAGGTAGGGAGTATGAGCACATGGGTGCTGGTACCTGCAGGGGCCAGGGGTGAAAGATTCTCCCAGATCTGGAGTTACAGACGGTTGTGAGCTGCCTGACATGGGTACTGGGATTTGAACTCAGGTTCTCTGCAAGAGCACTGGGACATCTCTCCAACCCAGCTTTTAAAGATTATAAGGAAAACACAAAGCATTATTTCTAGTTGTTGGTAGATACCTTTCTAGAGAGCAACTCAACTCTGCAGTGAAGATTTAGAAATCAATCCAGAACTTTGAGCAAATCAACTGAGTCTACTTCTAAAAGCCTGGGCAAGAGAGGTAGCTTAGCACTTGCTGTTCTTGCAGAGGACCCAGATTCAGCTCGCAGAACCCACATGGTGGCTCACAAACCATTGGTGACTCCAGTCCCGGGGGATCCAAAGCCCTTTTCTGACTTCCACAGGCATCAGACACACGCGTGGTGTACAAACATACATGCAGGCAAACATTCATATACATATGCAAATATAAATTTAAAAAATTCTACTTCTAGAAACCTATACATATAAGAGCAGGAATGAGAAAGACTCCATTAAAGATGAACGACAAAGGGCATTTATTTAAAAAGTAAAAAAATCTTTTACCTAATAAATAGACATTTATTTATAAATAAAAAAAGATGAATGACAAAATGTGTGTAATTTGTGTACAGATGCCTGTGTGCATGTGTGTAGAGGCCAGAGGGTGACATGAGATGTGCTTCTCTACGGTTCTGTACCTTAGTTTCTGAGACAGGGTTTCTCATCGAACCTCAAGTTTACCATTTCAGCAAGACTAGATTGCCAGTGAGCTTGAGGGATGCTTCTGCCTCAGCCCCACAGCCATGGGATTCCAGGTGCACACCAGCACACCTGGCTTGGGATTCCAGGTGCACACCAGCACACCTGGCTTTGTATGTAGGTGTTGGGGATTGGATTTGGGTTCTCATGCTTGTATGGCAAGCACTTTGCCAACAAGTCATCTCCCCAGCCTCCATGGCTGCATTTTAAATAGAGAATTGAACCAATTAAGGTAAAACTGAGATTTTTTTTTCAACTGCTGATTAGAGACCAACTAGGTTAAGCCAGGAATGATGCGCCGTGGATAGTACTCTCTAAAAGAACAGCCACCGGTGCTACGTTCTGTCAGCCCTCTCCAGTACCTTGACCAGGTAGGCACATTTGGCTACCGAGCACTTGAAACAGGACCAGCACAACTAAGCCTTATAGTTTAAAACATTTATTTTATACATGGTCTCATCGCACAGTCCTGGGTGGTCTGAACTCACCATGTAGACAGGCTGGTTGTGAACTCATGGAGATTTACCTGCCTCTGCCTCCCTGATGCTGGTACTAATGCTGGCCTGAGGCTTAATCTTAATTCTTCTACATGTAAATACCACAGGGGAGTAGGGGTGACTGGGCTGCTTCAGATTTAAACCAGGGACTTACTACTCTCCACACCAGTTTCCTCGGCTGACAAATAGTACCTTTTTACAGGCAAGTCTGAAACGCTGTGTTCATGATTGCTAAGCCCGTTTGCCCCTAAAGTGAAAAGCAGCCTGGCAGTGCCCCCAAGTGGATATAAAATATTAGCTTTGCTGCTATTTTTATGTATTTAGAAAAATGGGTTTGGGTGGGATTAGAATTTTATTCTGCATCCTAGACGGGCTTCAGATTTGTGGCTAGCGTCCTGACCCAGTGTCTGAAGTGCCGAGTTTCTAGGCTTGCACCACCATGCCAAGCTGTCCTCTAATTTTTGCCTCACTACAAAGTTTCAGTCAAACTTGGCACTAAATCTTCTTAATTGCATTGTGCATTATAGTTATTTATCTGAATCCCAAAGGTAAAAATACAATCTTGAATGTGAAATTCTATTTTTTAGGTTTTAGAAAAATGCAATTTTTTCTTCTGTGTCAATAGCTTGAATTTAATATTTTCCTTTTAAGTAAAGCCTGGATTACTCTGAGAGTCAGCTAGCCCTCCAGTATCCATCAGAAGGTCCCGAGGGTATGGTCTGCCCACTCACCAAACTCCACAGAACCTAGAGCTAACAGCCAACCTGGAGTCCATACTCACCCTTCAGGGTCCACCCTGCATTCCAGATGCCCCTTCCTTTCAGGTGGACTTCTTTTCTCCAAGCCTTTTTTTTTCCTCCAAGCCTTTTTGACAGTAACTCTTTTTCCCCCCTCACTAATAGTCCTTCGTGTGTGCCTTGGACCAGCTATTACTCTGCTGAAAGCCATTTCGGTTGCTTCTAAGTCTTGAAGGCAGCTGCTATAAACATTTCTGTGCAGGTTTTTGCATGATGTCAGTTTTCATCTATTTTTTCATGGGTAGAAACTACGTCTAAGAGTATTTAGAGTTGTAAGCACCCGCCATGCTCCGTGTTCTATCCTGGCACTAAACATGCATTCTCATGGCTGCCGCCCTCACCAGATTTGATGTCTGGATTTGGGGTCTGGTCATTGTAACAAGTATATGGTGCCATCTTCCTTTAATCAACACTCCTTGAAGCTTATGAGCTCTGTATATTTGGAGTAACAATCCTTTCCAAAGGGGCTTTCTCAAATAGTTTCTCCTGTTATGTGACTTGTTTTACTTCTCAATTCATACATTTTCAACCACATGTATTAGTTTTCAGGGTTTTCGCTTTTAATTTTATGTAATAAATAACTAGTGGGCTTAGACTGCAGTTCTGTAAACCCACTCACGTACAAAGCATGGTAAAAACCTGACTTTCAAATTAGAAAATTACCCTTTAGCGGCTTTTTGTAAATGCCACTAACCTTTAAAGGTTGTCTTGAAATAACTGCACTTGGAACCTTTTAGAATGCTCGTCCTGTCGTGAGTCGCAAATACCTCATTGGGAAAGGCACCAACACCTCGAAGTAGCACCTGTGAGCCCAGAATAAGCAACTTATTCTAAACCTCAGCATGGAACACAAACTGTGCCCTTTGAAATTCAGCTAAGAAGAGAGCTGACCTGGGTGCACAAATTCCCCAAGCATGTGTGCGTGTCAACTGGTGTGCATTAGCAAAGTCAAGTGTGCCATCGACACCCTTCTGTTAACTGATCTCGTGAGCACTCAGTTTCAGTGGTGTAAGCTGGTGTTAGAGAATTGTAGCAAGCTTTCTTGTTTGGACCACCAGCCCGCGAAGGACGACATGGGGTCTTCTTGTTAATTATGGAAGCTCAGCCTTTACGTTAGGCGTGTCCCCAGTCAGCTCTTATACCTTAACCTGTTTATATTCATCTACGCTCTATCATGTGGCATAACCTCTCTTCCAGCTTGCACCTCCTGTTTCCTCTCCATCCACCTTTCTTCCCAGAGCCTTCTCTTTCTCCAGAAGTCCCACCTAACCTCCTGCCTAGCTATTGGCCACTCAGCTTTTTATTACACCTTCACACATTGTACAAATGTCCCACAACAGAAAATGTCTTGACGGCTTAATGTTCTCTACTTATGTGAGTTGAACAAAGGGATATTCCATAACAGAGTGTTCTGAATGTTAATTTCTTTCTTGTGAACATACTTTGGGGCTTACTGAATGCCATTTATTTAGAGAATAGAATGTGGCCAGTCATTTCCATTTAGGCATTCTCTGGCAAGCTTGTGGAGGCTGAGCTATTGCCAATGATGTGGGAACATGATAGCCTGAATTAGGGAAATTAGGACAAGGGACTATACCCTCTCCTGTGTCCATGTCTTAAGTCTACAAATTCATATACAAAAAATGAATTTAGATGATGGAAAAATCCTTGTTTCTATGAGGCAACAACTTTCTTACATGAGCTCAAAGTTGGAGCCAGAAGTAGAGACCTGGAGTCTCCTTGCTTGATCCTAAATGCACAAAGCAAAGAAGTCTCATTTCCCCACAGCACTGGGTAGTCCTGTGTTCAGCATAGCCCAGATTCTAACTGCATTGACCAGGCTTCTCCCAGGTGAAAAGTGCCGCCCCCCATTAAGTCTACTGGCTGAATGGGGCCTGTGACCAGGTCAAAACAAGGAGCGTGAGCATGCACTGCTGGGGACTATGTAGGTTAGCTGCTTAATTGTTCTCTTGAGTTTTGGTCTTCCGTTTCCCATCTGTCTTTAGTAAGGTAAGATTTGCAGGTAAGCAGTCTTGGAAGGAAGCATCTACCAAAAGTTGAGTCAGATACAACACAGTGAATGCTAAACTTGGTTCATGTTTCCCATAAGGTCTCTGTTTAATGGAAGAGGGATCTTCATTACTAAGCATTCTTTTGGGCTCATCCTCTCATATGATTTTAAAGGCCATATACATGTAGATAATTCCAGGTCTGTACACAATTTAGACTCAACTCTTGAGGTCCAGATTTACACATTCAATTAGCTACTTGATATCTCCACTTGAATGTTCATAAAGACATCTCAAACTCAAAATGCAAAGTAAAATTGGCCTTCATCAAAAATCTGTTTTCTAGGCCAGTCATAAAACCATATATTTACACTGGTAGGTGGAGACAGGAGGGTTGAGCATTCCAGCCTGGGCTACACAGCAAGAGTATCTCAAAACAACAACAGACAAACCAAACCTGCTCCCTGAAATTCTTACCATCTCAGCTGATGACAACTTCACTTAAGTGTTTTCACCGTGTGACCAAGTGTCTGTCAGAAGCAATGGAAGTGGTTTATGTTGGCTCCATCATGGTGGGGAAGCAAAGGTATCTGCACGTTTAGTGTAGGGCAGGGGAGCTGGCAACACTGCTGACTCAGATCTGAGTCAGTACTCAGCAAATGTGGGTTGGAAGCAGGGCTGGACTGTAACCCTCAAAACATTTGCCTTCCCATGACCCATCTCTATCAGCCATGTCCCCGACTCTAAAGGTTCCATAGCTTCCCAGAACAGAACTTGCTAGGGACCAAGTTCAAACACATAAGCCTGTGGTGAGCATTTCATATTCAAGCCACAACACTCCTGGTTACTCAACTCTGAACTCTTTGGTTATCCTTAATCCTTTTTCTTTCATCTAGTTCATCAGGAAAGGTTTGCCTATTTCTAAATACACCTCTAGCCTGACTGCTGCTTGCCACATCAGTGCTGCCAATCTCACCAGCCTGTAGCTGTTAAGAACTTCCTAATTGGTCTTATCCAGGTCTACTTTTTCCCCCTTAGCTTGTTCCCAGGCTGTGGTTGTTTTAAAACCAGCCACAGTAAGATCGTGACAGTCCATGTTTCAAAAACCTATGATGACAATTTTACTCTTGACTAAAAGCCAATGTCCATACAAATGGCCTACAAACCTGTGTCTTCCAACCTGTCCTCATCATTAGTGGGGGGATTGCTGGGGCGGGGGGAGGAAGAGTTATAGAAACATAGAGAGACAGACAGAAAGATAAATAATAGATAGAGGTACTATTTTTGTGAAGGGACACCATGACCACAGCAACTCTTGCAAAGGAAAGCTTTTCACTGGGCCTGGCTTAGTTTCAGAGGTTTATCTGTCATCAGCATGCAGGCATGCATGGTGCAGGATAAGTAACTGAGGGATCTACATCTGAACCTGCAGGCATGCATGGTGCAGGATAACTGAGGGATTTACATCTGGATCTGCAGGCAGCAGGAAGAGATATTAGGACTGGCTTGAGCTTTTGAAGCCCCAAAACTCACCCCAAGTGACACTTTCTCCAACACGGCCATACCTCCTAATCCCTGCAGCTGGGCACATGGAAGTCATTCTTATTGTTCTAATAGGAACAAACCATCACAGGGGGAAGGGGAAGAAGAATTTTAGAAATATTTGAGGGAAGTATTTTGAATTCTGGTTTGGAAATAATTGCACATATACTGTGATTCTTGCAAGGCGCTGGGTTTGATCCCCAACATGGGGGGAGGAGTGGGGAACAGGAGAAAGAAAAACAGGCTCACACACTGAGGCCACATTTATAATAATCTATTACCAAAAAGTACTCAATAATGGCATGCAACTGTAACTATATAACTAACTATACCACAGACGTCACGACAATAGTCTGGACACCAAAACCCATATGTACTATTAAGCATCAAAGGCAGAACTGAAAAAGCCACGTGCAGGCCGAATACTATAGATGGTATCTGGGCCACAGATAATTAGGAAACCTATTTACAATCTTTTTGTTGTTGGTGGTGGTTTGTTTAGTTTTGGGTTTTTTTTTTTTTGCTTTTGTTGTTTTTTGCGACACCATTTCTTTTGTATCCCTGACTGTCCTAGAACTAGCTCTGTAGACCAGGCTGGCCTTGAACTCACAAGATCCACCTGCACCACCCAGACCTACTTACAATCTTAAACCCTTTGGAAATTTAACTGATATACTTTATTTACTAAGGTCTATTCTTAATCCAGTTCTACAAATTTTGCTATCATGCCAGTAACACATTAAAGAAAACTGTCATACAACTTGGAGATGGTGGTGTCCCTCATGATGATAAGTTTTATTTACACAGGTTTTCAGAGTAAGAGGTCCTCTTTATTTACAGAGATCGTCAACAGTCCAGAGTTCCCGCTCCGTGTGAAATGTTACCAGACAGATTAGATTTACAGAAAAGCATAAAACAAAAGCACAACTATATATTCTAATACAGTGGCATTAGTGGTTAAGTTTACAGTTTTCTTAGAGGATAATTTACAAAGATTTTTACTGAAAAAATTCAGGCAAGGTTGTTTCCTAAGGTAGATTTCCGTGGCGATTTAAGAGTATATACAGATGGACAGATTTAGTGTTTTTGGTTTGTGAGTAGCTGTACATCAATTTCCTTCTGCCTTTTTGTTAAATGTCTTGGATGATGAACAATCTTGACTTTCACCACAATTATAGCGTTCATAGAGAGTCTGAAATAAAAATACAAATCTGTTTTTCAACATTTTAGCTCAATGTATTACTGAATTAGTAAAGATTGTGATGAATTCTAAATATAAAAAAATGCAGCTCAACCTTTCCATAAGAGAATTATAATACAACACAATCAGCATATATGCAGACCTGTAAGATCACCACAAGCCCCTTACTTTTCCTTAAAACTTACTCATAAATTCCTACATAAATATTCATTAGGAAACAATATATAATCTCAGAAGTTATTTATACTAATGAACAAAGACATTAAAATTATTATGTAAATAATCCTATAATTAGGTTCCCTTGTGTACCTCTGAAGGGCTGATTAGCAAGATTCCTACCTGACAGATGCTCCAGTCCCTTACAGAATGGGCATACAATTTGCATATATGTACACACATCTTCCTGAATATTTTAATTCACACTTATAACTAATACAATGTAAATATAACTGTTTTCTTGCATTTTTTTAACAGAAAAATTAACAAGACAGTAGGTAGAGTCTAGTACACATAAATTATTTTTCAGAATGTTTTTGATTTGCAGTTGACTCTAGACATGGAATCCATGGATACAGGGGGCAACTGAATTATTAAAAGTGAAGAAAAGACTGAAGAGTAGTCAACATCTAACTTATAAAGGTAACAGATATATTTGCCATTAAGTAACATAAAATCTCAGTGATGGAGTGATTAATTCACCTTAATTTTACTCAAAAGAACATTCTGAATAATATACTGGTATGAACTTAAAATATGGAGACATGAATAAAAAGCAACAAATATAAAGACATTTTGTTCAACTTAAACACCTCAAGGGTATTTTTTCAGCAATCAGCATCTGAGAACAAAAGTCTAAGATTCCACGAATATATACAGTATAAAGAATATATAATAAATTCATTCAAGATGGGCCCACATTAGCAATATAGGTTGACTTGATCCTAATCCAGAAAACTAAGTATTGTTATTTCAAATTTCCATAATTTTATGACATTATGATTCAAATATCTAATTTGTAATAGCTTGGTAGCTAATCTAATTGATAAGCAATCATAAATATTAGAAATTACAAAAGCATTTGAAGACAATGAAATCAAATATCACCATGGATCTGAGTATGGTGTCCCACACTTTTATTCCCAGCCTGAGTTCAAGGCTAGTCTTGTCTACACACCCTAAGGTCTAGGCTACAAAGACTGAACAGTGAAGCACTGTCTCAAAACAAAACAAAACAAACAAACAAAAAAAATCAAGCCTCAACATAACAGTGGAGAGAGAAAGTCCCAGGAAGCTGGCAAGCAGGAAATATGCTTTGGGGAATGTACCAACTGCTACAGAAGCTATTGCACATGATAAATATTGTCATTTTCCTAAGGCTGCACTACAAATTGACTAGAAGAGATGATTTCTAGAGCTGTGCTAAGAATGTTAAGACAGTCTAAAAGATAAATTCCTATTTATTCCAGCTGGAACCCCAAGAACAATAACAACACAAATCAGAAATATTTACACTCGTAAAACACGTTCAAAAACAGTAAGTACCAAATCGCAGAAATGTATTTCATCATATATGTGAACAATTAACTTTCCTTTCGGCTATGTGTCTTTAAGTATCTAACTCACTGCACTGCATTAAAACAGCTGGAATTAATGTAGATGCACTTACTTTGGCAGTTTTCAAAATGGAGTTAGGAGAATTCAAACCAACAAGTTGACTCAGAACATATTTCATTTCATCATTAGTTTTCCTAGCCATTTGGTTGCCTGTACAAGGAATATAATCAACAAAATGATAGTGCTAATAAGAATATTGTAAGTTCATTTGAAAATACACCTTCTGGCCAAGTACATGCCTGTAATTTCAGCCCTCGGGAGGCTGAAGTAGGAGTATTGCCCTAAATCTGAGGCATGACACCTCCACCCCAATCAAAACAAACAAAGGAAAAACCACATTTTGGAGGCTGGGTAAACAGATCATGAATTCAAGGCCATTCTGTCCCCAAAACAAAAAGATATATATCCTACTTAATGAGTTGCATACTAATGAGCATTATTATAATTTATCTCAATCCCCTATGTAAGATATGTAAGATTATATAAGGAAGTTAAAAAAGGCAATGTTATTAACTTTATTATTCAGCAAAATACTAACTTCCTTGAAGAAGTCAGGCTATAAGGGAGTGGCCAGTTTAGATTCTGGTTTTCAATAGTTAACACACTATTCATTCATGTTAGTAATCTAGTAAATAGTAACCTTTAAGGAAACAGTACCTGAATGGGGTTGAATCTGAACATATGGATGTGCAAGCAGCTCAGGGATGGATATCCTCTCTTTAGGGTCTCTTACTAAACAGCGCTAAAAAAAAAAAGAAGAATCAAGTTTTCATACACGAGGCTGACAAATTAGCTTTCCAGATGACATCACACTACAGAAGCTGCGCACCAGCCATCTATTCAGGTAACAGTGAGAGGCTTTCTGAGTCACCTTCTAGAATTCCCAACATCTTCCATAGAAAGCATGCTTTCAAACAGCGTCCACCAGGAACTCCTTTCATTAGACAACTGAACAGCTCCAATCACCTCAACCATTTCCTTTAAACAAACATGAAATTAGGAGACATTATCCTTCTACATCCACATACTGTTAATATTACCTTTAGCACGTCTTGAAGATCTTTTTCTGGAATATCAGGAAATTCAATTTCATGACTAGGGTCAATTATGGCATGTAGTTTAGAGAGCTGATTAATGATATGCTGGAATGGTGTTTTCCCATAAGTCATATAGTACAAAATGCACCCCAAGGACCAAACATCACTTCTGGGGCTTATCTAAGTGGGAGAAGCAGAAAAAGTTGCTTTATTTTAAAATAAAAGGTAACATAAGAATATTATATATCTGTAATCCTGATTATATAATAACACTTAACATCTCAGTGAATATCAAAGCGTAAGATTATGCCTACATGACAAAACATATTTCCCTAGTTTCTAACTTTAAACCTTTGAAAAACTCAAATCTATTTTAAAGGAAATAAATTCTTGGCATTTTGTGAAAATATAACACTAAAAAATAACATACCCATAAATTTGAATTTAGTTGTTTGTCCCAGAATGATTTACACCGTAATACATTTGTATCTGAACTCACAATATGTATGTATTTTTAAAAGGTTGTTTAAATTGTACAACTCAAATCAGAGTATAAACCACTGAAAAAGGCTGGATGGAGTCAGGGGCAGATCACTCACCTGACATGCACTGAACCCCCAAGTGAATCCCAACAGCAAAAATAAGATAAAACATATCGCCATGGGTATTAAATAAATAGAACATAGTAAATCATAGAGAAGTTTCTTTTTCCTTGTAGGTTTATTTATTTATTTTTTATTTTATGTATATGTGTGTGTACCTGAATTCTGGGAACTGAGCCCAGGTTCTCTGCAACAGCAGCAAGTACTCTTAACTGCTGAGCTACCTCCTCAGGAGTTTCTGAGTACTTACTAATAAGTATCATTCGTTCTCCCCCAGACCAACACTATTAAACGTTCACGGTGTTAAATCACATTAGGAATAATCACAGCAACAGAAAAATGGGGAAGGAAAAACAAACACAGACATAAACTTTCCACAAGGAATAAATCTAAATCAAATGATATAGAAAGTTGGTGAAGGCTGGGGAAGAAAAAGAAATGGACATTCAAAACCTATTTAGTTTAAGAAATGAAAGTAAAGTACAAACTACAATTCAATTAGGAAATGAGAGCAAAACATCACATAAAGAAAAGGAAGAGTGATAAACAATATTACCAATTAAGGAAAAGGATAAACTTAAAAAATAAAAATTATGTATGTGCATGTGTGCACGCGTGATACGTGTATGGTTATCCACAGAAACCAGAAGAGGGCATTGAATCCCCGGGAGCTGGCGTTACATGCAGCTGTGAGCACCAACATGGATGCTGGGAACTATCCTTTGCAGGAGCAGAACTTGCTCTTGAACACTGAGCCATGTTTCTAGCCCCAAGGATGACTTTTTAAAATGTTACTGTATCATGAAAGCTGACCCAGGTGTGTGGTGTACATCTGCAATCCCAGCATTTAGAAGGTTAAGATAAGTGACTTGAGAATTCAACGCTAGTTTAGACAATATAAGGAGAAAGACTATGCCTCAAAAATTGAGAATGGAGTAAAGAGAAGGGAGGATGGGGAGGGGGAAATTTGCCACTGCATATTAAATCACTGAGCTGACAATTGAAAAATTTAATCTCTAGATATAATTCAAAATCTTAAAGTAAAAAAGACAGATTCTAACTGAAATTACAAACCTTAGAAATAGGCATTTAAAATACTATAATAAAATCTGTAAACAATAACCAAATTAAAACTCAGTAAATTAAACCTCTCATCTTTTTAGAAGAAAGGAGCCCACAGTCGTTAGCCTCTTGACTCCCTCGCCTTAGCTTCCCAGCGGTGGATCACAGGCTCGCACCACCACACCCAGCTAAATAAGCAGCTTTAATTCAAGTACAAACACTAAATTGAAAACAATTACAATTGAAATTAAGAAGACGGGAAAATAACCAGGGTACCAAGGAGAGACAGCTCAAGAGGCAAACACAAGATCCCTAGGTTAAGTTCCCTGCACTCCTACCCAAAAGAGTGAAAATATTTAGCTGGGCACTGTCAGTGGTAACTCAAACAATGTAATTCCCATCCCATATAATGCCACTACTCCAAGAAGCCAAGGCAGAAGACTTGCCTCAAGTTCAAAGCCAGTCAAGGGTTCAAAATTGGACCCGGCCTTCAAGCAAAAGTCACAGCAAAACAAAGCAAAACAAACAAACACACAATGGCAGCAAAAAACAAAACAAACAAACAAACAAAAAACAGAGAACATGGAGAGCACAGATAACCAAACACCTAGCAAAGACAAAAACACAAATTGGAAAGTAAAATAAAACAGAAGTTGTGCATAAAATTAATATCTGTTTTTTTAAGTTCAACAAAATCATGAGAAGTCTAAAGAAAACTTAAAAGGCAGCAAATACAAATCAGAGAAGAAATCAGGAGGCAAACAATTATGAAAACAGCTTTATAAAATAAAATATTCAACAAGGTTTTACACAAGCTGGGCTGGGGAGATGGTCTGCTCAGTGGGAAAGCACTTGCTGCCCGAGCGTGAGGGCCTGAGTTGAGATTCCCAGAACCCTGTAAAGTCAGGCATGGCAACCCAGGGCAAGATAGGAGTGGGAGCCAAAAGAAACCCCCAAAGTCCGGGGATCAGCTAGCTTGCTGTACACCTGGGCACACAACAACAAAATGACTATTTCCAAGAGGCTGAGTGGTAACAATGGATACCCAAAGTCACCCTGTGCCATTTACCCCTGTGCCATGGCACAGATGTGCCCACACTTAGAACATAAATGTGCACACACACACCATACATGTGTGGACCAACACAGGCATGGACATATAAACAGACATTGTATGTTTGAATCCCTAAAAACCTAGTTTTCTAGGGAAGAAAAGCAAATTTATGCAGCAGTGAGTCAGATGCTGAAATAAAAACTTTCTTTCTCAGTTACTTTGTTTTCTTCTAATAAACATTATTCACAAGTCCAACTCATAGGGGGAAACATAAGTTATGTCACTGCTGAAGAAGAGGCAGCATTATGGACATGAAGGTTGCTGGGTCCCAAGTATGTGCAAACATTGCAACAGCAAAAGAAAGATTAGCCTGGTAGCCTGATGTATCATGAACAGAGAAAATCGGCCTTTGATAAGGGACATCAAGGGGGCTAACAGCACTCAACAAGATTGAAATAAAGTTGCCACTGGTGGCTAGTAGAATTCACAAGTAAATAAATGATTATTAAAATACACAAGACTCTAGTTTCGATCCCCAGTACTACAAAAACAGTAAATGCAAAAAAATTAGAAAGGAAACAAACAAAAAGACTCCACAGGATAACAAGGAATATCATTTCTGGTGTCTAAATCAGGAGTTATTGTTAAAATTGCCTTTAACTTAAACTTCAAAAAGCTCTCCCTAGGTCAACTTTATATGAGCACACTGTGAAGAACCACCATATAAAAGAATAGCATTAAAGGACAACCTCAAGTCAATAAAGAACAGTGAAACTGGTGCTGGAGAGATGGCTCAGTGGTCAGGAGCACAGGCAGCTTCTCCAGAGGACCTGGGCTCTACTCCTAACACCCACCCTACAGCTCACAGCCTACAGCTCACAGCCTTTTAACTCCAGTCTCAGGGGATGCAATTGCCTCTTCTGGCCTCCAAGAACACTACATACATGTGGTGAACAAACATATATGTAGGCAATAACCACACACACATAAAATAATAAAATAAAAAATTAAAAGAATGGGTAAAGTGAATCCCAGAACAATTACAAAAGGTGCAGCTCACTGGTGCCAGGCAAGTGAGCTACTTCCAGTACCTTGGTTTTGACTTTCCCATGTTCTCTTGAAGAAGACATGTCTCTGATTGCTTCTGGAGGCATGTAATTAACTGTACCAACCTATTTGCCAAATCACAGAAAACAATGAAAATATCTTTCTCTATTAGTAAATACATAAATGTCAGATTCTTAGAAACTTGGATAATTAGTGATTTAAGTGACAGACTTGAAAAATTCAAATAACTGCTAACAATATATGTAAGATCACGTCACAACTCCAACAAAGTGAGTCAGATTGGGAACGAACTGGGTCATTTCCGAGTGCCTGTGCTTTGTTAACTGTGTTGGGAAACTAATATTATCTGCCTTTTCACCAGCCTAGGCTAATGCCGAACTCAGGGATTTGACTGTCACTCACTTCCATGTTCAAATAAATTCAACATTTTCACTTCGGTAAACCAACCGACAAATTAATGTGTAAATAAAAAGAACCAGCTAGCTTTATCTTTCCAAAATCTTTGGTCCCATAAGCAGACTGAAATGGGTTGGAAATCTAAATCATATAAGAGTTTCTATAGTCAAAAATGGTATCCTTTAGTTCGGCAGTTCTCAAACTGTGGGTCTCAACCCCTTTGGGGGTCAAAGAAACTTTTCCCAGGGTTTACATATCAGATCAGATGTCCACACTACATTTCATAATAATTGCAAATTTACTGTTATAAAGTAGCAATGAAAATAATCTTATGGTTGGGGTCACCACAACATGAGGAACTGTATTGAAGGGTCACAGCAGTAAGAAGGTTAAGAACCACTGCATTAGTTCCAAGAACAAAAGAAACACACAAACAAAGCCTGAATGGTAGGATCTTGCCATAGATAACTTCAAGTTTATCTATAAACCAATGTTCACCTGTACTTTTGATACAGAAAGTAATGACTGTCAAGTAGAATTATTTTAAGTGTATGCTGTCAACTGATTCTTCCTAACAAAGTCTGATTTTGCTTCAAGAATTGACAGACCTCTGTCAGGAATCTGCATTCATGGATACAGCATGTGAGGTTCAGCCAAGATTACCTTTCAGGTCTATCTTTATGTCACTAGTTTATTTTTTTATGACACGGCTTCATTCCATTTGCTATTGAAGATTTTACTACAAGAACACAGCTGGGGCTACAGAGATGAGCGTGCTGACGTGAGCATGTTGCACTTGACAAACATACACACAAACACACCACAAATAATTTTTGGTTGTGAGCCTAGCCTTTAACGGCTGAGCCATCTCTCCAGCCCGACCACCACAAATAATAAAGAAGATAATTTTCTTTTTTTAATGCAGTTCAGCGGAATGTTTCACTATTTCCAATAAAGCTCTCTTAAAAACCTCCCAATTTAAGTGCGAAGAAAAGAAACAGGACAACGGAGAACATGCAGCCGCAGTTCCTCTTTGCTCTGCTTCAGCAATGAGAAAACCATTCAATTCCTTGATATATTTGTCTGATTTTGAACTGCTTTTCTAAATCAAATTGACTATGGTTTTGGACCTTTTATAATCATAGTTTCTATTTTTCTAAAAAGACTTCAAATTTTTTGAAGAACATGATCAGTAAAAAATATAATAATGGCAAAATACTTAACGGATATAAAGGAACTAATCCTTAGTACCAGCAATCACTAAGAGTTCTACCTGAAGCCAGGCCTTGGGCTCGCACTTGTAATCCCACACCTGGGAGGCACAGACTGCAGGATTGGGAATTGAAGGCTGGCCAATGATACAGAGCAAGGCCAAGGCCTTTGTAGGTTATATGAAACCCTGGTTCAAAACACTAAAACACAATTCAAAACAGCAAAAAGCGTCCTACCTGAGAATCTTTAACTATGCTTGTTGTATCTGGCTGCATTTGGTTTGCAATCCCAAAATCAATTAGCTTCAGCATTCCTTCAACTATTAGAAAATTAGCAGGCTTCAGATCACTATGAACAATGCCTTCAAAATAAAATCCATTACATTAGATAAAGTAAAACATTCTATGAACAAAAACAGCTTACAATCTCTGGATCAAGCTGATTCTTTTAACTAGACAACACATTAATATTCATTTATTACACATTCTATACCTTCTTAGCAAATTCAGTGTGCCAAGTGCCACTCTAAACTTGCCACCTGTAATGAACACTTTAGACCTGTTAACAATGCTGAATAAATGAGTAAGTACCATTATCCTCATTTTCAGGGTAAGTACACTAATGTAATTTGACTTTAAGTGAATTGTTCAAGGTTACAGAGCCTAGATCTAAAGGAAGGAGGAATTGAAGCTAGATGTTTTGGTGGTCGGAATGTGGAACACTGCTGCACACTACCCAGGAGAGCATCACCAATCACAGTCAGAGAGCAAGCCCAGAGGCTTCCCACACCACTCAAGAATCCTAATCACTGACTAATTATTTTTAGGTTAGAAAAAAGAGAAGCAGAGGTAACACATTAAATTGAACATGTTTATTTTAAAGACAGGGTAAAGTGCAAAGAAAAGCTCTGAAAAGAACTAAGAACACATTAAAAAAACCAAACAAACAAAAACGGGCTAATAGTAAAACACAAAAGCAAGAACAAAAAACCAACTCTGAGACAAGAAAACTGAAAATTCTCTGGAGGCTGAAGTACTGACCATCACTTTCCCATTTTTAGGATGTCCAGATCCTTAAGTCTAGGACCTACTACTACAATCCAAGGACTTGAAGGTAAGAACCACCAGTTAATACGAGGAAGATAAAGTTACATTGCACGTGTGTGGATTTAAGTTTGCATTCTGTGTCCTCTGTGTGACTAATCTTAAGAAGTGGGTTGGTTTCTTCATCTCTAAATAATCTTCCAATTAATTACTAAAGGTAGGTACTGACAAAATAAGAGTATCTTTCTAAGATGACGCAATTAACAACGATTTTTAACTTTATATATATGAAGAGAAAGGTAGGTACTGACAAAATAAGAGTATCTTTCTAAGATGACACAATTAACAACGATTTTTAACTTTGTATATATGAAGAGATTTTAAAATAACCATGCTGATGGATTGTGTGTACTGCTTCCAACATATTTTTCCAGTAGCTCTTGCGTTCCCATGGATTGATGGATTTTTTCTTTTTAAGCCAACTGTTCAGGTCAATGTTTCCACATTCCATTACCAAGTAGATGTACCGCTCTGTGATTTCACTGCAATTAAAAATGAACAGAAGCAACAAAACAATAATTGCCTACATTAAATCAATAAGGATCTACTGTTTGCCTATGAATTATAGCAAAAATAAAGTTTTCTTTTAAAAATAAAAATGGATCCATACTAATCATAGAGTCGGATGATCTTATCACTATGTTGCTGTAGTTTGTTCAAATAAGCTATCTCATTCCGGTAACTGTCAATAGTTTCTTTATCTGCATCTTCTAGGTTCACATATTTGATAGCATATATATGCTTCTTTTCATTCAATACCTGAAATACCTGCATAGACAGCAAAGAGAAAAGTTTAGAATACACCCTCTATAAACCATTACAATTCTGAAAGAAATACCACCATGGAATTGTGGAAGATTTGGGGCTTTTGAATGTAGAAGTAAAACAAACAATGGAAGATTCGGGGCTTTGAATGTAGAAGTAAAACAAACCCTGGATGATGAGCGAGTAAGTGCCCATTTCTAGCCCCTGTGACAACGGACATTCAAATAACTCAACTGTACAAATGCCTCAAGTTTTCTACATCAACATCTAAGAAAAGCAACTTAAATTTGCTGCTATGTTCACAAAACTCTAGGGAGGCCTCATCCATGGAAGTAACACTGAGAAAAAGACATTCAGAAATGGTAAGGATGACTAAGGCTGTGATAGATAATTTGCTTTTTTTTTCATTGTGCCTAATATTGACAAGTTTATTTCTTTGATAGAGAATATTTTTAAAAACACAGTAACTGTAAGCCATCATTATATTCATTTGTGAAAAGTAGGGTAAGTCACATTTTCAATTAGGTTGGCAATATGTTCGTATGAGTCAATTTCTAAAAACACCAATAGGAAAATAACATCTGAAAGAGGGAAGCATATGAGGGTACAACTTCCAGTATGTACGATGTGGGAGTCCCCTCTGTGTGCTGTGATTACCATTAATGAATAAAGAAACTTCTTGGGACCTATAGCAAGGCACAACTTAGGTAGGCAGGCAAAGCTAGGCTGAATGCTGGGAGAAAGAAGGGTGTAGTCAGGGAGCCCCCACGGAGCCGCCACTGGAGTCAGACATGCCAAAACTTTGCCTGTAAGCCACAGCCACGTGGCGATATACAGATTAATGGAAATGGGTTAAATTAATATGTAAGAGTTAGCCAATAAGAAGCTAGAGCTAATGGGCCAAACAGTGATTTAATGAACACAGTTTCTGTGTGATTATTTTGGAGCTAAGTGACCGGGAACCAACAAGCGGCCCCTCCTCCAACACACATACATCACAACAGTAATCCAAATCCAAAGAGCAGTG
This sequence comes from Ondatra zibethicus, assembly GCA_004026605.1. Classification (NCBI taxonomy): domain Eukaryota; kingdom Metazoa; phylum Chordata; class Mammalia; order Rodentia; family Cricetidae; genus Ondatra; species Ondatra zibethicus. The sequence continues at coordinate 19,693 of PVIU01024822.1, forward strand.
CCTATAACACGTATCTATTCATTTCCATCCTTTGACACTGAACAGTGTGTCTGTCATTTAACTGTGACCACCTCATAGACACTGGGGATGAATGAGCCTAAACGCATGTGAGGCTCAAGAGCTGAAACTGCACACATTACAAGGCCCATCAGGTCCTAAGCAGAGCATACTCTTCTTCAATACTAGTTTTCCCAAAGAGAACGTACAGAGTAAACTGTTTCGTTGTGACATTTCATATAGACTCTCTTCTTCCTTCATGTCTCTCCCCTGTCCCCACCTGCTCATCTCCTCCCCAAAAGGCATCTTCTTTCCTATCATTCCTATTCAATTACTCTCTTACCCCAACTCCTTCCTTATGCTTATAACTGAGAATTTGATAAAGGGAACATGAAAAGGAAAATATTTATTGGAAGACTTGCCAGATGTTGTAATATACACTCGATTTTATTTTTTGCTTATGGTCTTGATGTTGGGGATTAATCGATGTGTGGTAACAAATACTCTATTTATATTGCTTTTTTTTGCTTATGGTTTTGACATTAGGGATTAAACCCAGGGTCTTGCACACACAACGTACATATTCTACCAGAGCATACCCCTTAGCTTATATATCCTATGTTTGCAGTCCAGGAAAATCTTGCCTCAGCCTGGCAAGCGATGAGATTATAGATGGGTGCCACAATGTCTGATGCTTTTCTTATTTGCAATATGTTAATAAGATAGCCTGAAACAAGACTTGTTATTGCTAGTTGGCTTAGAGAACTATAGCAAAACCTAAAATAAGCCCAAAGCCCTGTTTCACGAACCACCACAGCATAGAAAAGCCTAATAGCCAAGGAGAAACATCCAACAAACGAATGATGTCGCTATTCAGTTGCAGGCATCAGACCTAACATCACTGAGCAGTCAAATATTGCCATCTTGATAGTAAGTATAGGCTGGAGCACAAACAACAAACAAACTATTCACAGAATGTGGTTAAAAGGGAAGCTACAGATAGGCATGGTTGCACACACCTTTAATCTCAGCATTTAGGAGGCAGAGGCAGGTTGATTTCTGAGTTTGATGCCAGTGTTGAAAAAAAAAGAAAACTGCAGTAGAAACAGAGAGGAGAACGGAGAACATTGGTGACTGGAAGGTAGGAGTTGCAGTTAAATTTAGAGTGTAATCAAGTACACCTTGGCCGAGAGGACACAAGCACATAAGCAAAGCCATGAGAACAGAGATGGGCTGGTGACACACATCTGTAATCCCTGCATTTGGGAGGCTGAGGCAGAAGAACTGCTACAAAGTCAAGGCTAGCTGGGTTAAAAAGCAAGACACCGTGGTAAGGGACAGAAGGAAGGAAAGGAGAAAAGATATAGGCCAGATCAGAAGAACAAAGACTGAGTGAGTAAACTTATTATTTATTGTAATAAACTAGGCAAAAAGATAATAGCAAACTAACAATACTAATAAGAAGAGATAGGAAAGACAGAATGGCTTGCTGACAAGCTAGATGTGTATATGATAAGAAGAGCAGCCAATAGGTTTTTAGCTAAGTAATTGTAAGAATAGAGCTGCTATTTACTGCAACTGGAAAAACTAGAGAGTGAGTGTTTACACAACTGTCCTTAAACACCTGGTAACCAAGAAGAGATGCTGAACAGTCAAGTGTGGAAAGTTAGTCTGGATATGAGAGGCCTGAACTGGAAATACAAGTCTGGAAGCTGTAAGCACAAACAGCACTATAATCACCACCCTGGAGAAAAACACCGAAGGAAGCCTGAGTTCAGAGAGAAGGAAAATGATGAAAGCCTAAGTCCTGAGGCCTCGTACCTAAGGTCCAGGGACACAGGAAGACTGAGAAAGATCCATCAGTGTGAGAGAATAAATACAGGGCTGCGTGTGTGTGTGTGTGTGTGTGTGTGTGTGTGTGCTCGCCAATGAGAACAACTACAATAAAAACAAACTCCAATTGTCTACTAAGAAACCTAAAAATCAAAGCACAGAACCAGTTTTAACGAAAGCTCGAATGATCTTGAGGGTGGCTCTGTGGGGAGTGTCAAAGGCAGAGATGACTGCAGTGGGCGAGAACTGGGGTCTGTAAAGACAGCACTCACCATGCGTTCCTCATTGCTCAGGCAGATGAGAACAGAGCTCACAGCGCCAAAAAGTCCCAGAGGAAAATGAAATCACTGAGACTGAAATAATCAGAGCCCTACTTTTGAAATGAATTAATGACCAGACCAAAGACTCAAACAGGCATGTGCATGGTCTTAGGAAATCAATCCAAGACCCCAAAAGACAATCTCCAAAGTGAGCAAAACAGTAAAGTGGGGGAGAAAGTACAAGATATGAAAAAACACCAACATGGAAACTGAAACATTGAGAAGGAACCAAACAAATAATGGGATCAAATGTTCAATCAAATAAAAACTATACCAAGAAGTATCATTACTAAACAAGATTACAAGCAATGAGACTGAAACTGTAATCTAAAATTTCCTCAACTATTTCACAAAATAGAAAGGGAAGGAACAGCACCAAATTCAGTCTACAAAGCCAGTGTTATTCTGATACCAAATCCAGACAGAGACAAAGGGAAAAAAAGAAACAACAAACCAATTTCCTTGATGAACATAGACATAAACGTTCTCAACAAAATAAAAAAAAACCTCAAAGCACATTGGAAAGATTAAATGTCACAACTAAGTGGGATTCATCCTGGAGATTTGCTCCACATATACATATTAATAAACATAATAAAGACAGAAACCATATGATCATCTCAACAGATGCAGAAAAGGCATTTGGGAAAGTTCACCATGGCGTCACGATAAAAATCCTATAGCTTGTATGATGCATGATTTAAAAATGGAACAATTAAATGAAAGGATAATCAACCAGGATTGACATACTGTTAATTATCATCTTGATAATCCTTGTTGCCATTTTGATAATTCTTGGTTTATCTCTTAAAAAGTTGTTTGGCATGAATGCCAAGATACAGGCCTTAGAAAACAATAAAACAGATCATAGAGATATTCAAATCCAGACAGAAGAATTTAATGAAGAACCAATTTCAGCATTGCATTATAAGGTTTGAGAGGAAAAGCCTAAAGTTTTCAAACAACAAACCTTAAATATCCAGTAACCTTACAGGAATTGCCAAATGAGAGATATCCCCAAGACTCTGTAAGAGCTGAATGTCTGGACTCCTGTGGCAATGGTAGACTTAAGGAGATTGAAGGAAGCAATGTTTTCATATGGCATGCATTCACCTTTTGTGAATCAAATGTTAAACTCATGGTCAACTTGTAATAGAATTACCCCTAAAAACTGGGAAATGCCTTGATGAGCCTGTCGCAGCCCACCATACCCCCATGCCAAGTTCGGTTTGGCCGTTTTCTGTCATCATGAAAGAAACTCCTTCCCAGAGCAATTAAAAAACCTAATGCCTATTGTAAGAAACCATACTGCTCTGGATGACAGAAGAGCTTTAGAAATAAAACAAAAATTTCAGAAGAAACTATGAATCAAAATTGATAAAGATTAGATTAGGAACCACTCTAAAGTTAGGGTTGGGGCAGGGTTTTGGTTTTGTCTTTACAGGAAAATAGTAACTAACATCTTGAGGAATTTAAAGACTTTGGACGGCCAGGATCCATCTGGAGGGATGGAGATGGAGATGGGGACCCACATCGGAGCACTGGACTGAGCTCCCAAGGTCCAGTTGAAGAGCAGAAGGAGGGAGAAGATGAGCAAGGAAGTCAGGACCGCGAGGAGTTGGTCCACCCACTGAGACAGTGTACCTGATCTAATGGGAGCTCACCAAATCCAGCTGGACTGGGACTGAACGAGCATGTGATCAAACTGGACTCTCTGAATGTGGCTGACAATGGGGGCTGACTGAGATGCCATTGATAATGGCACTGGGACTTGTTTCTACTGCATGTACTGGCTTTTTGGGACCCTGGTCTATTTGAATGCAGACCTTCCTGAGCCTGGATGGAGGGGGGGAGGGCCTTGGACTTCACACAGGGCAGGGTACCCTGCCCTCTCCTAGGACTGGAGGGGGAGTGAGTAGGGTGAATCAGGGAGCGGAAGGGAAATGGGAAGAGGGGAGGAAGTGGAAGTTTTGAATGGTATTATTTATAAAGCAATAAAAAAATATAATAAAAAAAAGTACACAAGGAGCTGGAGTGTAGATTAGGGGGTAGAACACTTGCCTAGCAGATGTGAAACCCTAGGCTTGAAGAACATTGACTTCCCACTGCCGGAGTAGCCACAGCTGATCAGATAAAAAGACAAGGACTGGGGACCATGTGGAAACACGGTTTCTTCACAATGACGGTGTAAATATGTCAGTGCGGCCATGCAGGACACAGTATAGAGTTCTCGAAAATTAAAAATAGCCCTAGTGTATGATCCACTAATCCCACTTTTGCAGATAGAAGAGAAACAAGCAGGACTTTGGAACATCTGTGTCCATTTTTATAATAGCTCTATAATGAAATTTATCATAGCTCACAATAGCCAAGGCACAGAAGCAAGTTATGTGTCCACTAAGCTGTGGATGGGAAAAGAAAATATGCTACATATTTATGATGGCATAGTATTTGGCCATAAAAAGAGTGAAATCCTGATGATCACAGAGTCACTGACTGAATGGGAGGCTGTTACTCATATCAAATGAAGTAAGAAAGGCACAGAGAGACGGGTCCTATAAAATCTCAATATATGTAAGCTCAAAAAAATTTAGCTCAGTAAAATGGTGGTTAGCTGAAGCTGGGAGTATAGGAGGGAAGGTTGGGATGGGAAAGGTTGGTCAATGGGCATTTGATTAGACAAAAGAAGTCTGTCTGTAACTCCACAACACAGTGACTATGGAGAACAGCTGGGAGATTGTATATATATCTTTAGGGGAATATATGTGTACATATACATACATACATATAAATATATATATTTATGTGTATTTTGTCTTGTTGACCATGTCTTTAGCTTTACAGAAGCTTCTCAGTTTCAGGAGGTCCCAGTTAGTAATTGTTGCTCTCAGTGTCTGTGCTACTAGGGTTATATTTAGGAAGTGGTCTCCTGTGACAATCCATTCAAGTGTACTTCCCA